>CAKAOI010046772.1:0-42468 GCA_916701655.1 Sebastiscus albofasciatus
ATTTCTTTCAATATTCTCAAGATTCATCCTATATTATCAAGATCCATTCCATATTCTCAAGATTTCATTCAGTATTCTCAAGATTCATGCCATATCCTCAAGATTCATTCGATTTTAAGATTCATTCCGTATTCTCAAGATTTCACTCAATATCCTCAAGATTTCATGCCGTATTCTCAAGATTCATTTCATATCCTCAAGATTCATTCCATATTCTCAAGATGCATTCCATATCCTCAAGATTCATTCAAAACCTCAAGATTCATTCCATATCCTCATGTTTCATTCCATATCCTCAAGATTCATTCAATATCCTCAAGTTTCATTCCATATTCTCAATATTCATTCTATATTCTCAAGATTTCATTCAGTATTCTCAAGATTTCATTCAATATTAGGATTCATTCCATATTCTCAAGATTTCATTCATATTCTCAAGATTTCATTCCATATTCTCAAGATTTCTTTCAATATTCTCAAGATTCATCCTATATTATCAAGTTTCATTCCATATTCTCAAGATTTCATTCAGTATTCTCAAGATTCATTCCATATTCTCAATATTCATTCTATATTCTCAAGATTTCATTCAGTATTCTCAAGATTCATTCAATATCCTCAAGTTTCATTCAATATTAAGATCCATTCCATATTCTCAATATTTCATTCAGTATTCTCAAGATTCATGCCATATCCTCAAGATTCATTCGATTTTAAGATTCATTCCGTATTCTCAAGATTTCACTAAATATCCTCAAGATTTCATGCCATATTCTCAAGATTCATTCCATATTCTCAATATTTCATTCAATATTCTCAAGATGTATCCTATATTATCAAGTTTCATTCCATATTCTCAAGATTTCATTCCATATTCTCAAGTTTCCAATTTACAAATGGTAGCAACTGGTGGTAGATAATATCATCCACATGAACACACACCACAAGCATCTACAAATAGAAAAATACAGGCTGTATTAAATGACTGATTGAAAGCAATGAGGCAGTGAATCAGATGGGTTTCACTCACAGTCCAGGATCAAGGCTAGGATTTATTAATGCTTCCTTTACAGACACTGACACTTAATGGACAAATGGGATTCAATTAATATCACTGCCTTTGCTTTCAGATTAGAGTATTTATTCACACTGACTCCAATGATAACGTCAATAGACATTTCTTTACCAACAACACAGTGACTTAACACAGAATTCTGACTGTATTGGTCTCTTGCAACATATAAATGAATTAAACAGCTTTGGAGTTGTTGGAAGCATTGTCAGAGTAATTCAATATTGGAGGAAAGACACTTATTTGCTTTGTTGCAAAGAGTAAGATGAGAAGATCGATGTATACATTCCTATTTAGGCGCAGAGACTTTCTGGAGTGTCCAGGAAGTCACTGTGCCTGAAATGAAACATAACCACATACACATAACCCTCAGTAAACCATAGCTTGTCATTTTTACGCTGTGTTTTTTGTATGGATGAAACAAGATCTAACGTGTTAATTAACTTAGTGAGCTTTAGTGCTAGATTAAGCCACCCAGCGGCTGGCTATAGCTGTACGTCCTTATCTAGGCCTAACTCTCGGAAAGAAAGTGTATAGGCATATTTCCCAAAATGAATGTTCCTTTAACAGTTGTTGTGGCAGTTCGTTCTCATTCCAAGGGCGTCAAATACCGAGGCTTTGTCACGGCCGTCGACCTGTGCCCTTTAGCACCAGCACGAGATGCACCGAGCTTTCCATTAACCTCGATGTAAACACATCCGCAGCCACAGTAAATGCACAGAGAATGTGCTCCGGGAATGACTGTGGTGATGTGGTTTAAAGAACTAAAAGACCCACTAATAAGGGTGTGCAGGAGTAATGGTGGATGGGTCCAACAAACACAAGGCTTCATCTAGGAGACCACTGTTTCCATCCCATGTGTTATGTTTCACTTTCACGTTACAATCAGCTGTTCATTCCTGTCCCGTGTTCACAATGTTGAGACTTTTATTGTGAAGAATATAGGACATGAAATGTGTTTATCCACCGTTTTTACAGCCGCTCCTTTGACACTAGTCTCACACATCTTCAAGAGGGTAGCCCTGTTGAGGGCTAGAGGAGATGCAAATCCCTGCCGTGCTGCGCTGACATGCCGAGTCAAACTGAGTCGTGCCGAATCAAACCGAGTCGTGCCGAGTCAAACCGAGTCGAGTCAAGCCAGCACATGTGTATGGAAAAACTCTACAAGCTTCAATGTGCTTTGCTTTGGTGCTGGGACTGCCACTACACGGTGATGCAAATTATATCATTCTACCCATCTGACTTTGACAGCTAAGACAAATATTTCTTTAAATGTTGGACGGATCCTTTAATATGATGCCAATATCAACCCTGCATTGCTCAAATTATACGTCAGTCTAAAGCCTAAACGCCCAGTCACCCTCCCACTCCCACGCACATATACCGATACCACATACAGATTATCTTGTCGGTGATTGATGGTTGTCAAGCGGGCTGCTGATTGCATCATGAGTGCAGAGCAGGCTAGAGGTCCAGGAGGCATCACTTCATCTCCTCAAGGCTGACAGAGGGGATTTTGACAGGCTGTCCTAACCCTTCCAACCCTCCCCCTCCCACCACCCCTCTAACAAGCCTCGAATCAGATCAGAGTCAGTCAAGGCTGCGGATCCCCCTGGGCACAACAACACCACTGATGGGCTGGGGGTGGGGGTGGGGGCTCGGAGGATGGATTTCGTACATGATTATATAAAAGGGCAGGACCTGCAATGAGTATCAGTGTGAAGGGTGTTTATTTGCCTGATGTGTTGGTGTTTCTGGTCTCACCTTGGCACAAAGCATCAGACGCTGCCCTTCGCAAATGCCAACCACCGCGATTGCACTATCTGTACATAAAGTCCAACATCCTCTTTCTCTTTGATAAAACACATAGATGTCTCATACGCAGTGATAAGACCTCAAACTCACAGTGGGATCACAGATTTGATCGCAGTCGCGGATGCAGTGTAAACACAAATGTGAGTAATCAATAAGGTGATGTGTATATAAGGAACCAAATCAACCAATAGAAGACAGTCTACTTAATTTCAAAATACCTTTGATCATCAGTTTATGTCACAGTTTACCCATCAGACTTGTTCTATACCCATGCTGCCATGTCATCAAATCTCAGCAATACATTTTTGTTACCTATAGAAAATTATTTCCACAGGTAGGAAAATATAACCCAACT
Source organism: Sebastiscus albofasciatus (assembly GCA_916701655.1). Taxonomy (NCBI): domain Eukaryota; kingdom Metazoa; phylum Chordata; class Actinopteri; order Perciformes; family Sebastidae; genus Sebastiscus; species Sebastiscus albofasciatus. The sequence goes on from CAKAOI010046772.1 coordinate 3,243, forward strand.
TGTAATAAACCAGAACCTTCCTTTAAGATTTACAGTGTGCCAGCCTAAAAATGATCCATTGAATTTGTTTGCATGGTTTACTCTTCCCTTCATTACTGCTCCAAACTAACGCAGGTGTTCTGGAATATTTGACCTTCTGAAACTTTCAGTGAAGTTATGCCTATATCATCATCATAGCCAGAGTTGGACAAGTTACTCGAAAAATGGAATCAAATGCTCATTGCATGTTACACATTATAACTCATCAGCAAAAGTCATTTGTTCGTCACAGCCTTTCCTTTACTCAGCTCATTTTTTTCAACAAAGGTGCCTTTAAACAACGCCAAAGCCTCACATACTCACATGTCACATGTTAGATCACAAGACATTGTGGTATTTACTGACCTTCGACAATTCAACAGTCTCACGGCAGTTTGTGAAATAGTCACAACATTTAATTTATTTGATTTGTGTACATAGACACAAATTTCTCTTTTTTTTTATGCACAACTTTCAATAACCTATTTTTTTGTGCTTTTTCCTACGAATGTCCAGCAACACTTGACGCACATGTCAATTTCCGCACCAGTCTTTTCAAAATAAAACTACTTAGTTAGGTTTAGGAAAAGATCGTGGTTTGGATTAAAATAACACCGGAAGCGCTGTAACTTAAATACGGAAATTATGTGTCAAATAAACCCACTTTGACCTCTGGTTTCACACTGGACACAAACACCAGTCTTCTGGGTGAAAGTGCTGTGTTTTCTAACCAACCACCCAACACCCCAACCTCCTGTGCAGCATGCTCTCTATGCTTCCCGGTTCACAATTACGTGGATTACATACAAATTGAGTGATTTATGTGTGTTTAACCTCTACGTACATGAATCAATACATCACATTTCGTGACTGTTGATTAGCTTGAACACATGGCGACCAAACTGATATTAACCCTCCATCAAACTATCCGGTAAGACTGCAAACAAAACTGATCCCCAAAATGTCAAAGTAACAGGAGTGTTACTGGGATTAGTATGTGTCATGTAAATACTAAATTTAAAATTAGAATCCTTTACCGAAGTAATACGTTACTGCCCAACACTGATCATTGGGTAAAAATAATTATCACTTATTATCACTTACAAACATTAGCTGGTAAAGCAATCTCAACTGAAGGGCCACTTACTAGCTTGTTCAGGAGCTTTCACGGTAGGATGGAGATTGCTCAGTTGTAAATGATCAAATTTACGTGATTCTGAGAACTTATAGGATTTCTCCCTCGAGTTGGCTTAAAGTCCAACTGAAATCACATTTACTTTACTTTTTGTGGTCAAAAATAATGATATATAATAATAATTATTATATATACACAAAGGTGCAACAATTTGTAAAACAGTATTAAGTATATGCAGGTAAATAAAGGTAAAGTGATAAAGTTAAAATGATGAGCTCAGGAGCTCAAGAGTTCAGCAGTCTTATGGCCTGGTTGTTCATGACCTGATGCTGCGGTACCGTTTCCCAGACGACAGCCGGCAGAACAGCTTGTGATAGGTATGTGATCATAGTGAACATTTGTTGTCCAGTTGCATTATTGTTGTCGACAAAAGAATTATTTAGAAAAGTGACTGTGTGTGTGTTCAAGGACGTCTGACAGATGGAGCTCACATTGTGTAGACTCAGGCTAGAACATAAAGCCATTAAAGCAAACCACGTTGGCTGATCTCCCTCAGTGGCACATGTACATACATTGACGTAACATAGTACGTCTAGTGCTATCAGACAATGTACACTAATACTTTGCAAGCTGTAAACATACCAGCTACCAGCGGTCTGACTCATTTGAAGTTATTGCTGCTGCTAATTGATATAGCTACTGCTCAGAAGTATTCAGTTGCCAGTAGCAATGCAAACTGACTCATATCACTATTTCTGACACATCGGACAATTGATGCCTACACATAAGGATTAGAATCATGTCTATTATAAGTAGGATTTCATATACAAGGAATTTGCCTTGGTATGTTGGTCTGGAGTGCCTATCAGCCCACAAACTGTGAAATAAGACAACCCAGTCAGAAGATCAGAAAACATGTGATTCAACAAGCCATTCAGATTTGACTCCCCTTCCTATGTCACATGAAGGCTCATTAGAATATATCCCCCCGCCACTCCCCAAATCTGAGTATCTCCAGCTTGAGAACTAAAGAAAAGTGCACCATATTTTTCTCACAAGCAAATCAGAGTGGACAGTTCTTTTTCTTAAAGTGGCAGTAGGCAGTATATTTTTGGCATTATTGGGCAAAAATTCCATAATAACTTTTCAGCATATTGTAATTCAAGTGTTCTGAGAGATAACTAGATTTCTGCACCTCCTCGTGGCTGTTTTCAGGCTTTAGAAAACCTAGTCCGTGACGGGAGACTTTGACCAATCACAGGTCATGTCATTGAGAGAGCACCCCTATTGGCTGAACTTGGCATTCCTTCAACAGATTTCACAATGGCGACGGCGGCACAAACATTCTCATTTTACAGCTAAATCGTACACTACAAGATGATTCTGAAAACATCTGAGGAGAGAAATAGGCATTACAGTAACATAATATTGATTCACATTTGATCAGCGCGGCCTAGTTTGACCGTTTCGTCGGAGTTCGCGAGTGATTGACAGCCGGCTCTCATAGACGGCAGCTGGACAGTAGACCTCAGATCATCTCTGACTGCTTGTTTTTCTCCGGTCTGTGAAATCTTGCAGATGCCGTTAGGAGCACCGGAGGACACAGAGGAACATGATTTTGTTCAGGTTACCTGTTTCATGTACTACTGTCAGGATATAGCGACCGTTTTATAAAAATAACTTTTTTTAAAATTATATTTGCTCCAATCTCGCCTACTTCAGCTTTAAAGGTAGAGTCGCTAAAACATGTATTTATGGGGGGGGTTAAACAACTTGGGGAGAATTTACATTCTACAATTAGAAAATTGGTGGAACATATTTAAAGTGGACTACTTTTAAGTCAACAATAAATGTATGAATGAAACTAAAAGCTCTGGATCTGGGAAATAACGGATAAGGCAACAACATAAATAAAATATGAAAATCAAATAAATGAAAAATGAACAGACTTACCAGACAGCCGCCTTGTTAATGACTGGATTGAGATTTTCGATTCGGCTTCTGAACGCAAACCTTTTTAAAGCTAGACAGTCACATTGTCCTTTCTGCAACATCCATGCTGACTTATTATTTGCCTTCTAGGTTTGATTCCTCAACAACATAGCTTGTGAAGGCCGAGCTCTTTGGCAGCTGATAATCAATTCTTGGGAGGATCACCACCAAGTTTCTAAACATAAATGTCCCTGGGACAAAATGACTGTACAGAAACGTAGCAAACTGTTCATTCATGACTGTGATACAGTGTGGTCTTTCAAAACAAAAATAACAAAAATAATTGCTGTTCAACGACATCACTGCAAAACATGTGCTGCTTTTAATGCTTTTAACATTTCTACTTTAATGTTTCGTGTTCATTCATCTCTGCTTTGAATACACACTGACACAGCACTGTGTCAATACTATTGCTTATTATTTCAACGAATGACCTTGTTTCAGTTAAGGAAAATGTTCTGCGTCACTTGTATCTCATTAATGGAACATCAACTCTGTGAGCTGTCCAACAGCACAAAGAGTTGATTCAGCCAGTTGAGTTGTTTGAAGAATATTTTGTACTGCATGATGAAAATTCACCACAGTGTGCCTGAGCACGACTCATATCGAGTTAGAAAAGATAAATTACCTTTTTTGTTTAGCCCTAGTTAGGCTAATGTGATGTGGAAGGATCTGGTTCTAAATGCTTATTAGGTATGTTTGAGATTGCATCGAAATGCGTAACTATATAAACAGACTGACAATAATCATATGTAGGACTTGATCTGAAAAGAAAGACTTTGAAATAATGCAATCTGTGCACAATGTTGAATTGGATTAAACAGTGTTTGGCATTAATAGAACAGAATATGTCTCAGGCTCAGATGTTTACGTTTACACCTAATTTCTCTTCCCATGTGTTCTTTATATCCTCTGGAGAAGGTATTTTAGATTTTGAAAGGCATTGTAAAAGTCAGAAATGTGATCTTTTTTTTTTTTTTACCTCACACCCAATCAAAAACACTGATCAAGTTCAACTGGTTTAGTCTCACAGTCTCACAGTTGGTGAAATAGTCACAAAATTAAATCCATTTGATTCGTGTACATAGACAAGAATTTCCCTTTTTTTCATAACACTCAGCACAACTTTCAGCAACATATTTTTCGTGCGTTTCCAAATGTCCAGCAACATGTGATGCACTTCTCAATTTCTGTTTCAGTCTTTTCAAAATAAAACTACTCAGTTAAGTTTAGGAATATATTGACTTGGTTAGTCTTAGGCAACAAACTACTTAGTTAGGCTTGGAAAAGATTGACTTGGTTAGGCTTAGGCAACACAATTTCTATAGTTTATTATATAGGTTTAGGAAAAGATCGCGGTTTGAGTTTAAATAACACCGGAAGTGGAGTAACTTTAGATAAATAAATCAACTTTGACTTGTGGTGTCACAAGGGACACGAACGACGATCTCCTGGACGAAACTCCTGTTTTTTTGACCCACTCATCCACCCTGACCTCTATACTTCCCACTTCACAATTATGTGGATTACATATGAATTGATTTCGTGCTGAACATCAAGAAAAAAAAGATGAATTTGTGTCTATGTATATGAAGCAATACATTCCACAACCATTTCACAAACTTCTGTGCGACTGGGCTGGTGATTCACTGAATTCCTAACCTGTAAAGGCAGTTGTATTTCATATGACATGACAGTAAAAAGTTCCTCCCAGATAAACAGTAGGTCTACATGTAAATCACCAATTGTCTTTAGCTTTTTCTTTTTCGATTTTGTTTTACTTGATAAATGTCTGAAGTGGAGGGAAAAAAAAAATATTATATGGATTTGCTGAAATAAGCAGTTAAAAGGATAATATAGGCTACTTTCTAATTCGATTTTTTGCAGCGATAAAAGTTTTATATTAGATATTGAATGTGATATACAATGCTCCCTTTTTATCTTTAACCTCTCACCACAATCAAAGCTTTCAGCAAATAAATCAGTTCAAATATTAAGATGTTTCAAGACTTCATCTCACAAAAGAGAGTCTTACAGCAGTCCGTGAAATAGTCACAAAATTGAATCTATTTGATCCGTGTACATGGATATGAATTTCCCTTTTTTTTTCTCGTGATGCTCAGCACGACTTTCAACGACGTATTTTTAGCGCCTTTTCCTGAATGTCCAGTAACACTTGATGCACGTGTCAATTTCCGCTCCAGTCTTTTAGAAATAAAACTACTTAGTTAGGTTTAGGAACGGATCGACTTGGTTAGGTTTAGGCAACAAAACTACTTAGTTAGGTTTAGGAAAAGATCGTGGTTTGGGTTAAAATAACTCTGTATACGGAAGTTCCGTGAATAAATGAACGCTGAATCGCGGTTTCACATGGGACACGAACACCAGCCTCCCTATCGGCGTTCGCCACTCTTTATACTTCCACAATTACATGAATTAAATATAAATTGATTTTGTGCTGACTGCCATGAAAAAAAAGAAAAAATTGTGTCTATGTACACAAATCAATATTCAACTTTGCAACTACTTCACAAACTGCTGTGCGACTGCTCTCGCTCACAATATCGCACTCTGCAAATGAAGCGTTCAGGTTACAGTGTGCTGAGAAGACCCCCCTCTCTCTTCCCCTCCGCATTGTACAAACACACATTAGTTTGGTTTTCGCCTACTGTATTTACGTCAGTCAGGACATCTCAAGGATAGAACTGGCTGTGCAGCTCTGCCTAAACTCTTCCACTTTGGCTTCTCCTGGCTTATGTTAGCAGTGCGTGCGCTCCACCACTCTCCTGAAGCGTGCCTTCACCAGGTGTGGTCCTCCTCCCTCCGCACTCCTCCCCTCTCCCTCTCATCTTGTTCCCCTTGACCCTGATCCGCCGCGAACTAGACGCCGATAACGGGAGAACGGCCCCGCCATTCCTCGCCCCTCGCCAACTGACACACTTCCAGAGGGGGATAACCTTGTTCCCTCACATTTCTCTGATGCCTCTGCAGCCGTTTCCTCAGTGCTCCTGAAAGTGCTCTCTCTCTCTCTCTCTGTCTTTGTGACTACTTCCACACTGATTTAATGAACAATTTATGACACCGCCGTACCAATAAATTTCCACTTTGCAATTATCACCAGTTGAAATAACACAAAGATGATCCATCTTATAAAATATTTTACTTTTGCTCTTTCAAACACAAAAAAAATCTCCATCTGCATTTTGACCAATGGTTTTTTTGTGTACAAATATAAAGCTAGTACAGACATCTAGCAAATAATGTGACGGGCTCTGCATTCAATTTGGGTAAGAACAATAATAATGTACCGACTCATGCCCCCTGACCTCAAGGAAAGAGACAAAAAACACAATTGATTTTGATTTAGTTCTCATTTTTGTCACTGTGTTTTGTAAATATATTCAGAATTGTCTTTCTCTCATCAGTGTTTTGCTCGTTCCTCAGTCTGAAGTCTATCCGTGGGTTTTTAAAGGCCTCTTTTATGACAGCTAATTACCAACCAGCCTGCTGTGGCCTTGAAAATGAATGTGACTCTGGCATGAATCTACACTTCAACATCTGGTGTCCAGATAATAAAATCTCTAAGCACTACACTCATAATGCAATAAATTCATTTTCAAAATAAATAGTGATAAGGCCGGCAATTATCTGGCGAGGAAAAAAGAGATTTGAAGAAACCAAAAAGAGTCCGTTTCATTTCCCATTTTCAGCTGTTATGAAATGTATGCAAAAACTTTTAAGATCTCTTTCCAAATTCTCAGAGGGGGAGTGTGGGTCAAGGATTATTTGAAAGGGGTTTAGACAGTGTTTGGCATGGTTTACGGCAATATCTGCACTGTAAAATGTCTGCAAACTTAAATCGTTTTTTCAGACTATAAACATCTACACCGATCAGCCATAACATTAAGACCACTGACAGGTGAAGTGAATAGCATGGATTATCTCGTTACCATGGCACCTGGCAGTGGGTGGGATATATTAGACAGCAAGTGAACATTTTGAACTTTGAACTTTGTGATGGAAGCAGAAAAAATGGGCAAGCGTAAGGATGTGAGCGACTTTGACAAGGGCCAAATTGTGATGGCTGGACGACTGGGTCAGAGCATCTCCAGAACTGCAACTCTTGTGGGATGTTCCCAGTCTGCAGTGGTCAGGACCGACCAAAAGTGGTCCAAGGAAAGAGAACTGGTGAACCGGCGACAGGGTCAGACCCAAGACTCATTGATGCACGTAGGGAGAGAAGGCTGGTCGTGTTGTCCGATCCAATATATGAGCTACTAGAGCTCAAATTGCTGAAAATGTTAACGCTCCGATAGAAAGGTGTCAGAACACACAGTGCATCGCAGTTTGTTGTGTATGGGGCTGCGTAGCCGCAGACCGGTCAGGGTGCCCATGCTGTCCCAATGTTATGGCTTATCAGTGTATATAGATAGGTACCAAACAAAGTGACAGATATTGTGTGTATTGACTTCCGTTGGCCTAGTGTGCAACCCTCAATGCATATCTGGTCTTGTCTATTTAATAATTCAATCAATAATAACAAGTTCTGGTGATATTCTGTATTTTTTTCAATGTCAACAAATCCCATAAATTGACCAATGATATGATTGGTATTGTGTGTGTATTAAAGCCTGATATATCTTCTTCCTCTGTGCCCTAGAGCTCCATTGTTGTCTAAACTCTTAAAAACACATCAATTTTTACATTATTAAATATTATTAAAGATTTGCCTTTTCAGTGGGCAGGGATTAAAAATGGTACTGGACTTTTGACCCAGAGTTATATATCATGAACTCCTTTTCACATAATACAGTCAAATACAACACTACCACAACAAAAATGACCACATAACTGAGTCAACAAACAACTAAATGAATAGTAACAACAATATCTGAACATCCCATTAAAATGTCATAAATGCATGGTCAATTTCTTATGGGTTAATAAGTGAGGCAACAAGTATTTATTGCTTTGCATTACATTATACAGGTGTTTGTAGTTTTTATGTTCCACTCACTGTATACTAACTTCAAGTATTAGTACAGACTAGAATTGATTAGAAATATTTTTCTCTTTATATAAACCAAATTTATAAACCGGCACATCGGGAAAGCTCCCACTACTCTAGATTGCAAATCCATTGTTGTCAGTAGGAATAACTAAAGTCATATTATAGTATGCTGAAAAAAGTAAAAAAAAAAGGCATATTATAGTCTGTCGAATGAGGGTTGCACTGTAGAGGACAGACGGTATCGTATCCTGTACAGATTGTAAAGACCCCCGAGGCAAATTTGTGATTTGTGATTTTGGGCTATACAAATAAATTTACTATGTCGAGAAAAAAAAATCATTAAGTGATAGTAAAGTATGTCAAAAACATAAAGTCATAATATAGTATGTCAAAGAAAATTATAGTATAGTATATCCAAAAAAAGACATAATAAAGTCATAGCGTAGTATCTCGAGAAAAGTCATAAAAAGTCACTATAGCATGTCGAAAAAAGTCATAAAAAGTCATAGTATAGTATGTCTAAAAGAAGTCAGAAAAAACTTCATAGTATAGTATGTCGAAAAAAGTCAAAGTGCAGTATGTCTTAAAAATGTCATGGTATAATATGTTAAAAAAGTCATAGAGTAGTATGTCATAAAAAAGTCATGGTATAGTCTATCGAAAAAAGTAGGGTAAATACACCTCTTATTGTAGCTGCACTGTGGCTATTATTCAGCACGAGTTTGTGATGTCTGTGGTTTCATCCACCTCAACTGCAACAAACTGTGCCACACTCAGTTCCTCTTTTATGTCTTCCTTCAGAACATCTGCAATCGCATCCATTAAGTAATTTGGGATTTTGTTTGACCTGCCGGAAAACACTGTTGATGATGCCAAGTGGGAGGCTAAATTAGCATCCTTGCTGGCTAACAGGTGCAACAGTTCAATTAAATTCCCCCGGTTTGAGGAACTTGCACTCTCATTGTTCCCACAGAAAGCTAGCTTCTGTTTGCCAAGGAAACATACAGCATCTATGAGACATTTTGTGATTTCTCTTTCATTGTGGATGCTAACGCTCAGCCGCCGTTGTTCATCCAAAGCCAAGTCGATTCTGTTGTGTTCAAATGTTTTCAGAGCAATCTGGCTCTGAATGTGGACCACCCACCGACTTTTCATGCTTGGCTATCGCACAGGGCAAGTTGTTCGGGTCACAATATCCTGCATTAATCCAGACCTTGTTGGTGGTACAGCTAAACAGCAAACATGGGAAACAGAACAGCCTGTTCAGTGTACCACATCCACAGAGCCAATCCTTCCTTTTGCACCAATCGGTCTGAAAAGTACGAACAATTTTCTGTTCCTTCCTTTGGTGAAGATCTGCTAGGTCAGGCGTTGGTCTCCCGACACTTAAAAGTTGACGCTTTTCTTCAGAAGAAAGTCGTGAAAATTGTTTTAGCAGTGATAGCGGTGTCATTGTGTCGGTGAGCCCGCGCTTGAACTTGATGTACGTACGAAGGAGCTGCCGGGAGGGTGTGTGTCAATTCAAGAAAGCATCATAGTATAGCATGTCGAAAAAAGTCATAGTGTAATCTGTCGAAAAAAGTCCTAAAAAGTCATTAAAGCATGTCGAAAAGTCATAAAAAAGTCATAGTATAGTATGTCAAAAAAAGTCAAAAAAATCATTGTAAAGTATGTAAAACAAAGTCATAAAAAAGTTACAGTGTAGTGTATTGAAAAAAATCATAGTATAGTATGTCGAAAAAAGTCACAGTAGTATGTCAAAAAAAGTCATAGTATGTCAAAAAAATCTTAAAAAAGTTATAGTAAAGTATGCCAAAAAAAGTCATAAAAAGTCGTAGTATAGTACGTCAAAAAAAGTCATCGTGTAGTATGTCATAAAAATGTCATAGTATAGTATGTCGAAAAAAGTCTTAAAAAAGTCATAGTATTGTATGTCAAAAAAGGTAATTATAAAGTCATAGTATAATCTGTCAAAAAAATCATAAAAAGTCATTATAGCATGAAAAAAAAGTCATAATGTAGTATGTTGAAAAAATCTAAGAAAAAGTCATAGTAGAGTATGTCAAAAAAAGTCATAAAAAAGTCATAGAGTAGTATTTTGAAAAAAAGTAATAATATATTATGTCGAAATAAGTCATAGTATTGTATGTTGAGAAAAGTCGAAAAAAGTCATAGTATAGTATGTTGAAAAAGTCATAGAATACTTGTTATGTTCTGGATAACAAAACATGGGCCCAAAAGCAGCACACAACTAGTAACTTGAAGTTGTAACAAAAACAGAATTTATTATAATAATAATTGTACGGCGGACTGGGCTGGGGATCCTCAGAGTCCGACATGGCAGTGAAAATGACTATCAATCTTAAAGGAAGCGAGGGGGCATGGGGAATGGGATTCCAGGCATCCTCCAGATGGTGAGTCGAGTCCACGAGTGATCCGAGGAGGAAGAATGGCGTCGGAGAGTGAGCAGGTAGGTGGGCAACTAAGGGAATGGATCCGAGGTGAGTAAGGACTGCGTGGAGGAGTGAGCAGGCAGGTTAGTTACAGGAAGCGGAGGCAGCTGACAGGTAAGTAGACCACGATGGGTGACGGAACGATCTGGCGATGAATGGCAGGAAGACCGGAGTTGATATACTGCAGGAGCACAGTTTCATATAGTATGTTGAAAAAAGTCATAAAAAAGTCACATTATAGTATGTTGAAAAAAGTCATAGTATAGTATTTTGAAAAGAGTCAATACAAAGTCATAATAGACTTGGGGCTGAGAATCACAGACATGTTAGGTGGGTCAAAAAGTATTTTACTGTAAGATGGAATAACACATTGTTGGTTTTTGGTAATTTCAGGGAATTTTTTGACAAAATGGAAAAAATAGCAAAACAAGCCTTATCTGTGTACGCAGCTCCCTCTGATTGGAACATTTCAATCAGGAACCTTTTTCCTGTTATTAGATTTTATTTTCTTTGAATTAGAGGCAAGCAAATCTACCTATAATAGTAATTTGTTTTGTTCAATGGTGTCATCTGTTTCATGATTTTATTTATCTATTTAAATGTTTTATTTTATTTCTATAAGCACTGAGCACAGGGGAACTGTTTCACACGTATATTCATGCAAACCAAGTAAGCCCACCAGGGGAGGATCCAGACGTTGTAAACCCCCTAGGTTTGGGGGGGCCAGGGGCCTGCTCCCCTGGGAGATTTTATTTTCCCATTTACGGCAGCTATATGTACTATTTTTCAAGTCATTTGATAACAGAATACCTAAAAACATGTAGCCTACATCATCTGGGAAAAACATATGGTTGCCAAGGAAACAAATTATCCTGTAGAGCCTTGATCCTATTTTGTATCTAATTGTTCTCCAACTGTCTTCATCATTCTGAAACCATAGCACAAAAATATTGAGGGTGATTAATTTTCTCTCCTGCCACCTAAAAAGAAGCAAAAATTGCCTGATGTTATTATTTTTAAGTTACATATAGGGTAGGAATTTGGTGTAGACCGCTTTACTAACCTTGTATACTAATCTTGTGTTGTACTATGCAGGAGCAGAGTTCACAGAATGAATGTTTAGCTGATCAATCTGCTACATTTGAATCCATGCCATAATAATCTGGCCTGCTCGAATTGCAAATCAAGGATCCCCAACAATGCCAAGTAAATACTCTGAATTGAATATTAGGCCAACAGAAGATCCCTTTTACATTACAGATATTAGATTTCTTTAAGAAATAGCATAGGTGTAGTAGTAAAGAACAACCCCACATAACAATGTTCGGGTGGTCAAAGATTTCAATATTTTCCCAGTAACAGAACTTTTGCTCTGTTGATTTGCCGGTTGAGTCAGAGAGACTGAGGGGAAATAACAAAAAGTTGAAGGTATTTCAAAAACCTAAAAGATTCGAGGCTTTTGAGAAAACATTCGAGGCTGGAGCCCCAGAAGCCCTCCCCCAGAAGTGATTGATTACTACACAGGAGATATATTTAAGAGTGAGCAAGGTTACTATTGAGTTTAGCCTTAACTAACATTTTCCTATTGTTAACGGAACACAAAAGGCGAGTTCTGAGAGGGGCACTGTCAAAAATAGGCTGTTCAAAATCAGGAACCTTGTCAAGGGCAAGAAGAGGTGGTGATTTGTAATGTACCCCCACCCCATGCGTTGATATTGTACAGCTCTTACGAGTGTCATGCGTCACACAGCGCACACTGCTAAGACAATGTTTTTGTGCTGTTATTCATTTGGCATTCACTGTCCTGATAATGACTTTCTCACAGAATATTAAAATACCTTTCAAAATGTTATTTTCTACCAATTTAATCTCTGCCAAAGTAAAAATGTTACTGTAGAAAAGCTCTTAAATCATTGCATATAATGTGAAGAAATGTCATATATAACAAGTGCTTACTGATTTATTTGCTTGCTTGATTATAGTCGTGCTCATGTTTTTGCCTCTGCTTATCTAACTCAATCTATTTTAAACTTAAAAGATACTCTCTTTGTATTTAGATACAAATTTAGTACCTACTTAACTCGTATCGTATTAAATTATGCTGCTGACCTTGGCCCATTTCATGGGAGCAACTTTAAACAACAACAACATTAAACAACAAAATATGCCCTCCAGAAAATCTTAAGTGTTCTCTGATCTGACAGTCCTATCACCACGACAACATCATTCGCCTGCGCCTTCCAAAATCTGTCACAAATCCCTAAAAAACTAAATGAGTTTTAGGATGTGTAATTAACAACCCTTAAGGTTTGGTTAGGTTTAGACACAAAAACAACCTGGATAGGGTTAGGGAAAGATCATGGTTTTGGTTCAAATAAGTTCTGTAGATTGGATATGGGAAAAGAACAGCAGTCTCCCGTGTTATGGTCTCATGTTTTGTTTATTCATATATCCACCTCACCTCTGCGATTGGGGTTGATGGTGTTTTGCACAGGGAGAGAGATTTTTGATGGTAAGGCACAAGGGGGGCCAGAAGGCTGGCTTATGCAAGCTAGTTGTGAAGTCGGAGAGGCTCCAGAGAGGGACGCTGCTGAGGATCTACAGCCAGACAATCCCTCGTTGATGTTTAGTTTGTCTCTCAGGAACCTTGCTGTCTCAAATCGTGTGTGCCTGTGCAGCATGTCATACAGAACCACTCCCAGTTGCCACACTGTGGTGGGACCAGCCCTGTAGGTCCAGCACTGGTATACCATTCTGGTGGGATGTGGGCCAAGGTACTGTACCACAGAAGATACTGTTCAATGAGATATCCTTTGTAAAGCAGCTGAGGCCGCAGTCAATCAGACGCAATCAGTGCTGCTTTCCATCAAAATGTTTTCCGCCCCGATGTCCCGGTAGAGGACAGACTCAGAGACCCTCTTCCTCTTCTGAGGTGTGTCATTGTCAGTACCGATCTTTCTCTTTCTGCTTCTGGTCCTGACAGCGACATCACTGGGCTCTGTGCTTGCTGCTGTTACTTTCTATAAATGAGAAAAATCCAGTGAACCATCAAGTTGTTGAGTGCATGCAATTCTGGTTACTAATCGTATGAAATGGCCTCTCTTGTCAAGTCAAGACACAGAGCCAGATCACAGATGCCTCGTCAATATTTTGGAAAAGGGACAGGAAAAGGAATCTGTGCAATAATTCAACATACTAGATTTCATACTACTTAATAAATTGCATGGATTAACTAGTGGTTGAAATGAACTAAGTATGTTAACTCATGTAAGTACAATTTTGAAGTACCTCTCCTATATTTCAGAGAGAGATATATCTAGTAGCTTCAGTTAAGGGTTACATTCTAGAAATGTTTACACAAAATGAGATGATCCTGATACAGACAGTAGTGGAAGAAGTAGCCTGATAATTTACTTAGAAAAGATAGCCTACTACATCACATTGGACATACTCCATTGCCAGCAAACATCCTGTATTTAACATTTTACTAAGGTAAGACTAGATACACAGACTACATATTAGTAGGTAGTTGGTAATATTTGTGTCTGCTACTAATTAGTAGCACTTGATACTGTCTGTACATGGTGTATAGGTGTTTCAATATGTACACTGTCTGAATTGGTAATACCTTGTGGTTCAATGATCAGTGTCAGTCAGTGATTAAATTATACCAGCAGGGGGCATGAGCCAATAAGACAAGTTAACAGCTATGATTTATCATCCTACTCAAACAATCTATCATTCAGCTAAGGCAGGTCAACTGATAGACTGAATTAATTTTTTTGAGTAAAATTTTAAGAAGCTGAGTGTTATAGGATCAGAGAGATAGATTAGTTGTTTTTTTTGTTTTTGACCTTGTAGGATGACACTGAGGAAAACCCCTGCCATGTCTGCTTTCTCTCCATGCTATTGTAGTCATTCTATTTAATTTCCCTTTTCTAAGTGGTTTGTTGTGGTTGCGCCCCAGCTTGGTCAAGGACAGACATGAGGACACTGAATGCAGGCTGTTTAGCACAAAATCGCACTATTCTTCTTTACTTATTATGGAACATGATGCCCTGGCGCTCTCACCTCTTCATACAGCTCTCCTCTCTGGTACAGATTAACCAATTAGTTAAATATAAAGGTTGTGGCTGTGTCTCATAGTTGGAATACAGGCCTTTCTTGACGGTTTGAACATCTTTTCATTGGTAAATAATGGGATTAGTGGTATTTGGTAATGTTCTCAATGATATGAGGTGACTTATATGGAAGGTTATTAGTGTCAAAATGATTGGGCTAGCCACAAATGTTAATCAATCTTTAGTCAAAAGCACACATGGACAAATTAATATCACAAGCCAGGTTTTGATGTCAAAACTCCAATTTCATGCATGCTTTGTTCAAATTAAGTTATAGCACTGTCGATGAACCAGGAAATAGTCACAGTGTAACAATGCCGTCACATAACATTTTTTTTGCGGGAGCATAAATTAGCCTTGGAGGTCATAATATATTTTACTGTCAAGCCTGGCAAATACGAAAGCTTCTGGACCATGCTCGGAAGTAGCCTGACACGTCATAGCGGGCAGGATGACACTTCATCGAAGGTCAAACCCTGTAAACTGGAGTTTTCATAGAATAGAGACAGAGTGCAACGCATCATACTCCACAAAAAACACAGCCGGCGGAGGGGAAAACTATCGCCGCCACAATATGCAACCAAGGGATGAAAAAGGTAACAAAATGCCTGTAGCTAGCTAAAAACATTAGATTTCAGCATGTCAAATGATTATTTTAGCACCTTACGTCTATCAGGGGTGCAGTTGATAACTAAAACGATGATGAATGTTGATGAAGATGGTATGGTACAGAGAAAAGGAAACACTGGGCACAGGATTGTGGTTGAGACCGGTAAGCTTTATTTGTCCACAGCATTGGTCGCATCTCTGCTGCTGGTCCACAACCTTACAAGGCAGTGAAAGCAAAGTAAACTTCCATGAGGAAATATATTCTAGTGCAAAAGTGAACAGAGTAAAACACTAATCTAACACTGAAAATCAATTACTACACAACAAATTATATAAGGCACTCTTAACATCTAACATAAGATCTAACGTGAAAATAATTGAAATGAAACAACAAGACAGATAGCAGACAATAACTGAAAAGGCTACTTCTCCAGCCTGCACTATTTTCTTCTCCACCGAGAGGGTGCTCTGCTCGTACTCAGTAACAAGCCAAAATTACGGCCACCATTTACGTACGAAACATATCTTCTCACTTTTACAACTCATGCCAAAGTGAAAGTCAACATCTTAATTAGCGCAACAGATTAACTGCAAGAGTGTTTATAGTTTTAACTATACTATGACCTTTTTATGATTTCTTTTTACATTCGATAATATGACATTTTTGTGATATTTTTCGACATATTATAGGATGACTTTTTTCATGGAATTCTTTAACGTACTATACTATGACTATGCTATGACTTTTTCTATTCCAATTTTTCAGTATACTATGTAATATTTATTTCATTTTTAAATATCAGGGTAAATTTGATCGTTACGACTGTGATGGGAAAAAACTAGGACTGTCAATTGATTAAAATATTTAATCGCGATTAATCGCACATTCTTTTATCTGTTCAAAATGTATCTTAAAGGGAGATTTGGCAAGTATTTAATACTCTTATCAACATGAGAGTGGGAAAATATGCTTGCTTTATGCAAATGTATGCATATTATAATTGTACTGTATATTGGAAATTAATTAACAACACAAAACAATGACAAATATTGTCCAGAAACCCTCACAGGTAAACACATGGCAAACTCAAGCCCAACAGGCAACAACAGCTGTCAGTGTGTCAGTGTGCTGACTAGACTATGACTTGCTCAAAACTGCATGTGATTATCATAAAGTGGGCATGTCTGTAAAGGGGAGACTCGTGGGTACCCATAGAACACATTTTCATTCACATATTTTGAGGTCAGAGGTCAAGGGACCCCTTTGAAAATGACCATTACAGTTTTTCCTTGCCAAAATTTAGCTTAAGTTTGGGGCGTCATTTAGCCTCCTTCACGACAAGCTAGTATGACATGGTTGGTACCAATGGATTCCTTAGGTTTTCTAGTTTCATATGATGACTCTAGCTTTAAAACTTAGCCCACTACAATCTAAAAATCACAAGTTGCGTTTATGCGTTAAAGAAATCAGTGGCGTTAAAACAAATTTGCGTTAATGTGTTATTATTGCGCTAACTATGACAGCCCTAGAAAAAGCTGAAACTTTAACAAATACTAGGTTTCTAATTTGTGATCCTGTTTGGGAAAGATGACAAATTTGGGCTGATGGCTTCTAACCAACCCAACTCAGATAGAAAAAGGTTGCAGGGCATCAACTGATGGCTGAAGCACACAATGAATGCATCATACAGAGAGAAGAACTAGTCAAGGTACCGTACAGCATGTGCTGATCCAGGGATAGTAAGAACATGATAAAATTACTGCTGCAGTACTGCAGTTTCTGAGACACTCAAGCCAGCCCGCCTGGCACCAACAACCAAGCCACATTCAAAGTCACTTAGATCACTTTTCTTCCCCATTACGATGCTCCGCAGATCGTCTTGACCATGTCTAAATGCCTAAATGCATCGCGTTGCTGCCACGTGATTGGGTAATATTTGGGTTAACGAGCAGCTGAACAGGTGTACCTAATAAAGTGACCTCTCTCCCTCTTTCTCTTTTCCAGAACTTGACTCAAAGTGAAACTAAAAGAAATAAGTAGAAAACGTAGGTAGAAAAAGAACTATAGGCTTTGTGTGTAAGTACAATAGAAGCACTGTATTATCCCGCTTGTCACTATTGTTACCATCAACATGCACTGAACAAAGTTGAGTAGCCTAATTGCAAAAGCATATATCAATACTAAACACTTTAAAGATGATGTGTACCAAAAATCTTTGTCCTATCTTTATGTTAATGTTCTTTAATAACCTCTTGTTTGGGAACTTTGATGCAGCCATCCTCTTCTCATAGTGCAACCAAGGAGTGTTAAAATTATTCATATCATCGGGGTAGAACACAGTAAAATCTGGTCTTAATTAGCAACGCATAACCGCAGCTCCAGTTACACTGCGCATGTATCATACCCCATAGCTCAAGATTATGTCCCAGCCTCTTTCAATAGGCCTTGGTTGCACCCAAGGCTTATTGGCTCAAATACGGCGAGTGCAGATTAGATTTTACTGCGTGTGCGTTGTACACCAAAGATATAACGCGCTGATAACGCGTGACATCTCCTCTTTTCACCCCCCTTGGGTGCAACCAGGAAGTAAACAGCCGGTCATGTGACATCCATCCATCCATTATCTGTAACTGCTTATCCTATTCAGGGTTGCAGTGGGGCTGGAGCCGATACATTGGGTGAAGGCGGGGTACACCCTGGACAATCACAGGGATGACACAGACAGACAGGACATACAACCATTCACAGTCACATTCACACCTACGGGCAGTTTCTAGAGTCAACAATGAACCTAACATGCATGTCTTTGGACGGTGGGAGAAAGCTGGAGAAAAACCCGCGCTAACACGGGGAGAACATGCAAACTCCTAAACTCTAAACATGTAACATTGCATATATTTAACTTAGACCTTTATTATTTCAATATTTGCTGGGAGTCTTATAATTGAAACTTCTGTGACTGATGGGATTAAATCAGTTAATTCTCCATGGTGTCTGCACAAGCACTTTTTCACATTACACAAGCCCATTGGTTTCAGTGTTTCATGGGGTGATTGACAGTGTAATTCTGATTTACGTTTAGCACCGTACAGCAAAGTTGGTATAACACAAAAAAACATGTATTGTTTTTGCCAACGAGAACATTTCTGCCTTCAGAGCATCTGACAAAAAAACTGATTTGACCTATTTAACATTGCTGTGAAGCTGTGCTATGTTTCAATATTCAATAGGCTGTGTTTCTGAATGGTCCAGTTGATTATTTATTATACCAGCAAACCAACTCATGTCAAATTATTGTGCACAGGATTCTCTCCTGTGAACGATAATCAACACACTCAGAATCTGAAGTCTTACAAATTCAGGTCAAATTCTATACGGCATATAGAAACTCATCCTCCTGTAGCTTTCACCCAGAGTGATTGCGGCGCTATCTTCTTTTATCCACAAAGATCCTGCCACTCCAGCAGAAAATGGTTGTCGTGTGGGGGTACAAAATGAACAAAATATAAATGATGAAGTCAAAACACGAGCCAGGCCTCAGCCCTTCCCCTTTGTTTATTTTACAAATATATCTGGGAGACAGAGACAGAGCTTGTCTGATGCTGGGGCTCTGCTGACCTGTAGCCACAGCACACTTGCAAAACAAAATCGTGCTAGAGACAAACAGCAGATAGGCCATATTTCTTGGCCCCGGTGACAGAGGGCCCGGCTCAGCAGGGGCCTCCTGCCCCAGTCAGCCCGGCTTGTTTTTTGGCCTGTGCTCCCTAAGTCGGATGAGCAGATATAGGCTAATTGAGGACCTTGCAGTGACTCTGGGAGGTCAGGGGTGAAACAGATTGATAGATATCTGCCTGTATGAATCTTCTGTTGAGCAAACAATCTAATGGCAAAGATGTGCTGTGCAAGTTTATTCAGAGACGGGGCAACTTCGACATGGGTTCACGTAGTTTACTAATCTTTGAATTAATCTGTTATGAAGTTCCATCTACTATCATTTACTACCAAAACATAATAACAAAGTGTGAATGTTTAAAGTGTAGCAATAACTGATGACGGACAGGATATTATTGTATTTTAAATGTACATTCATCATGTATTTAAATTGCTTATATCAATAGAAATGAAATGAAATTAAATGTAGTCTCTCCTAGACTCTCAAGGGGGCCCCATGGGCAAAGAAGCCCATCGAGGTAGGTATAAAGATATAATGGAATATATTGCAGTAAGGCTCTCAGATATTATTTATTGCTTTCAGATATGCATTCTCCTGTAGATCAACTATTTTCATTTAATTTCATACTATATATTGCCACTGTTGCACAGCAATTTTCCTTGTTAAGTTCTATCTTATCTTGAAATATCATTCAGCTATTCATTTTATTTTATTTTTGCTTTTACTGTCAACATCAAGGCCAGAAAACAAAGCGGGGCCAGGGTCTTTACACGATTACAACTTCTTCCACCCTGACAGCTCATACTGTATCTTCAGCATCTTTGTCAAGCAATGTGAGAATTTACAATTTAAGAGCATCTTTCAGTGCAAATGTCTCATATGTAATATAATATATAAGTTTTGAATTTTAAATTTAATTCCTTGGTTCCTTGGCCCATAGAGGGACTTGGTTGTTTAGGTGATTTCTTTTATTGTATATTTAAGGTACTTTATGCCTTGTTATTGGATAGCCAAGCAGAGAAGCGACAATAAATTAGGGAAATAAACCTCTTAAACTTTTCATCATAACATTATGGTGGAATGGAATGTAAAAAGTGGAGCAGCGTCGTGGTTAGAAGAACAGAATTTGATAATAGACCAAATTCGATTCAAATCTGTCCTCAGTTCCAGGATAACAGCAAAATTACGTATAGCAAATTTCCGCAATATACCACGAAGTAGCGTATCAATTTTATTCCTCCAATAAAGGTTTTTATAGAAGAGGTCAGATTCGATGAATGAGCTCCTTTGGCATCTCTTATCCGTGATCAATCTATCTAGTGCTGGCTTGTCTTCATCTCACCGCTGCTAATTCAAGATCATCAAATCCTTTTATGTACTGACAAACAACCTGTTGGTATATGAAGACTTGTTGAGCCATTTCTAACTGTATAGAATAATTACACGATTGTGATTGTGAAAGAGGCCAATCCACTAAGATCTGTGAGACCTAATTGAGGTATTAATTTACAGTCACTGAAGGGTCCATTGGTATCAAGGTTTGCGTGTGTAAAATGTGATTAAAGATGTTTTTAGGCTAGGAAAGGGTTATCTATCCAATTATGTATCATGACTTATAGAACTGTCTTAAATTTGAGAAAAAGAAAAACAACTGTCATTCTTATACATTGTCTAATTGGGACAATTCTGGTGAATTAGGAAATCTGAATGAACAGTCATAGGACCCAACCTCCTCAAGGACAGCCAGGGTTCTGGACATTTTTTACCGAGACTGATCGTCCTAAGATCACGAGGGAGAGGAGCGAAACCTTCACTCTACTGCAGAGGCTGAACCCAGCTGACAGCGTCCAAAGTGACAGTAATCAAACACAGTGAATCGACGTGAATGTTTTGTGTTGACTTCAGTCATCTTCGTATTTCCTGTCTTTTTAAAATTATGGTCTGTAGCTGAGGACCCTGAGCTTTGTTCGTGTTTCCACACAATGACCCTCAGCAGCCACCCACTGCTTCCTGTCTCAGCTAACAATAGACAGTTTGACTTTCCATAGCGCTTACCAAGCAAAATGCCCTGTCAGAGTCAATTAATATTAATGCCAATGTACTGTATTTCATTCTGCTGAAACATATGTCCTGGGACTATGTGTATACAGTCAACCAAGCAAAGGTAAATATAGAAATCTATACAGAATGAATCAGCACTACATTGTTTCAATTGCCATGCAGTGTAAAAATAAAACTGACAAGCCGCAAATATGTCTATAAGATTATGTGAAATATATTTCTCATTAGTCTATTTAGGATAATACCAAACAAAACAGAATGTCCAATGACTAATTAGCATAATATATCCCATTTAATACAATTAATAAGAATAATGAAGACAATAAGATAAGATAAGATAAGATAAGATATTCCTTTTTTAGTCCCGCAATGGGGACATTTGCAGTGTACAGCAGCAAAGGGATATATTGTGCAAAAAAAACAAGATGCATCAGCTAACACAGTAAAAAAAAGAGCTAAAAATATGAACCATTTAAATAGAAGGAAGTATAAAAATAGGCGCAGTATATAGAGTATTAACAATAAACAGACTATTAACAAAATTGCACAATTGGAAAATGATATTGCACAGTGAGAATTAAATGAAATTCCACCTGAAAGTATCGGGTTATTATATTATATATAATAATATCATAATATTAATTATAAGTATTATTATTATTATTATCATTATTATTGATAAGAAGTTTTATTTATTATAGAAGTATTATTATTGTAACAATATTTCAATACAGCTGTATACAGTATACATGGCAGAACTTAATAATAGCCTACCATATTAGGCTATAACCACATCCGGTGTGGTGCATTCAGCTATCAGTTATCGCGATTTACAAGTAATTTGAAGACTAAAAGTTAGTCCATGAAAATGATATTGCACAGAAATGAAATTCCACCTGAAAATATCAGGTTATTATATTATATATATATAATAATAATAATCATAATATTAATTATAAGTATTATTATTATTATGATCATTATTATTGATAAGAAGTTGTATTTAATTATAAAAGTATTATTACTGTAACAATATTTCAATACAGCTGTACAGTATACATGGCAGAACTTAATAATAGCCATACCATATTAGGCTATAACCATATCCGGTCTGATGCATTCAGCTATTAAAAGTAATTTGAAGACTAAAAGTTGGTCTATAAAAAAATCTCCTCTGCAATTGAAGCTGTGTACACATTTAGGGCAGTTATCTTTTTTTTTTTCAAATAGTCTTTTTAGTCGTTTTGTGCTGTTCTTATGTGCCTGCATGTGTCGAGGGACTCCTCCATCAGCACCGCTCCTCTCTCCTGTCCAGGCATCTCACTGGAGGAGGCAGTGCCAGCGAGTATCCGTCACGTGACTCGACCTCCACCAATGGCATCGTGGCAGTCTAACTTTTGTGATAAGGGGAAGCGCAGTAAAGCGCGAGTGGACCAAAGGAGTTTCACTCTGAGATCTTCAATGGTCATCATCACACACGCTCTACTGGCCCTACTGTTGGCTCCTTTTTAAAAAAACAGCATTATTATTATTATTATTATTATTATTATAGACTGTGACCATCCGGATCTGTAGGCTATTGGTCTTTTTTTCTCTTTAATTGTGTTCTCCTCAGCAGCCCATGCAAGGCTGCAGCAACACTTTCAGGTTCTAAGAATCAGACAATCATCACTGACTGGCTGCTGTTCTCATGTTGGGAGACAAGGCTCACGGTAAGTCTGTCTACTATACACTACTAGTCTGTGTTGTGCATTCACAGCCTGCATGATCCATGATAGATATGACTTTTTTCTTTTGTTCGAGTCAAGAAACCAATTTAAACCCAACACATTCAGGTATAGGCCTAGATGTTGAAACAAAGGCCTGAACCTGCACTCAATAACTTCCATTATATCCAGAGATCCATAACCTGCTGTTTAATTATTGAGATTAATAATTGTCTTTTAAGGAAATTACAGAATTTTTATTATTATTATTATTATTATAGCCAAACACAGTTTTAGCCCTATTATAGAACGCCAAGTAACTGAACCATCAGCCCAACAGAATGGCACTTTTAAAGTATGTGATTTTTTAAAAAAAAAAAAAAAAGAATACAAAATTAAAGTGATACCATAAATTGTGAAATTTGATAACAATATAATCTTTGATAACATCTGATAACAATTTACAAAAAATAAATAGGAAATAATACAATAGACTAAAAGTTAAAACTTAAAACATTATGACTGTGTCTACTACAATATAATCTCTGAAATAAATAAATAAATAAATAATAGTAGTAAATAATAGTAATCGTTTAAGGATGTAAAAACACGCGTGTGATATTAATAATAATAATAATAATAAGAAGAATCTTTCAAGATTTGTTTATGTGGTGCTGATGGCTCGCGGCACCACGCGAGACCCCCTTGTAGCGCGCGTGCTTCCCAGACTGCTTTATGCGCCTCTATATTTCGCGGCCTGCACATCACATCAGCCGCTGATCATCGCGTCCTCCCAGTTATTCACACCTATTCAACTCTTTATTCTAACAGCCTGTAATATGGCGTGGTGACGGCAGCGGAGGAACACCGTATGTTTCGCAGCTGTCGCCTCCACAGAGGCCGTTTCACCGCTCCGTCCTGCGGGACACCGAACCGAACCAGACGAGTTGAGCTCCACAGCATTAAGGATCTGCTTCCTCCATCATGTTCATCGCTGTGTAGGCTAAACGTAGTGAGTGATTCATTTAACTTCACTTTTTTTTACACTCACCGATAAAGGTGAGTGTAAATCTGTCACTTGTCAGGTCGGTGCCGTATTATCACGCAACATCCACTTCCACAGTGTACTCGCTAGAAATAAAGATTTACTAAAATAAAAAAAATAATTTCACTTTGGCATATTTTACTGTGGAGAATGGTTTGACACCGTAATAAAAAAATCTATAGGAAATGTTTGGAGCGGCTTCAAAGTGATGGAAATTAAAACAAGTTTGTAACAAACTTAATACATTTATTATATCGGTGCTTATTCGAATGGTTTAAACGTCCTTTTTTAAATAGTGGTATCTGTTTTATAGGCTATGATGACAGGCCTAGAAATATTTTGGACAACTTACGTGTGCTTTGTTTTATTGTGTTAAATGTTTAATTTAATAATAAATTATAATATAATATTAATTTTTATATTATATTATAATAAATAAATGATAAGTACATTATTTGTAATAATAAATAATTATTTTTTTATGAGGCTTATTATTATAATAATGATTATAATTTCGATCAAATAAACACAGATGAAGAAATTACGTTTTTTAATGAAAGGTATAGAAGCTTTTTTTTTTTTCTAAAAATGGTTTCTTATATTTATGCCAGACGAAATATCATTAAATGTGAAATACAACAACTCGGCAGCACTGAAACTATAGGCAACTAGTCAACTGCGTTAAAATGAATGCAAATTACTAAAATAATTTAAGTTTAAAGAAGAAAAAAAAAAAAACAGACGGCAAATTATTGTGTTTGCCTAATAAAAGAATATTGTGACATCACGCCCTTCAAACTATCTATCTGAAACACGGACACATTAAATGCACATTACTGTTTAGGATTCCTTTTTTTTAAATTTTCGTATTTTTCTTTATAAATTACCGACAGAAGATTGTGCATGCTGTATTGCATATTGTATACGCTTATTTAGTGTGCCCTGTTAACTCCGGTGGATGCGTGTGTCTGTCTGTATGTATGTGTGTGGATGCGCACGTGTGTGTATACCAGGTGTCACGCTGAAGGTTATGGAATACACATATGATGATGACTTGGAAGAGCTGTGTCCTGTGTGTGGAGACAAAGTGTCCGGATACCACTACGGTCTGCTCACCTGCGAGAGCTGCAAGGTAACACATGGGACCTTCAACAGGAACTATAAAACACATTCTCACCGAACCTTAAACCAATCCAATTACACATTACTGATAGTCCGAAACACCAAAAACCTGTTATTATAATTGCTGTGTCAACGGATGATGGTCGATATAATAAATTATCACACCAAACTTTAAAGTAACCTATTGATTCAAAGTGTTCTATTTAAAAAGATTTATTTTTATTCTAAATGCGTTTTTTTCTCCTTAAATAAAAACGCACTACATTTTGATTGCTTCCCTGAGCACTTGCTTTTACGCACAATATGCCATTATCGAGAATTAATTATCTAATACAATTATTGGAAAACAATCATTTGTCATTTTGCAATTTTTTCAGGATGCAAGTTTGCATCCTAAAATGTTTAATATACCACATACTGTCTGTCTCCACCGCTGTTTCTAACTTGTCTCTGTTCTTCAGGGCTTCTTCAAGAGGACAGTGCAGAACAACAAGAGGTACACATGTGCGGAAAACCAGGAGTGTAAAATAGACAAAACCCAGAGGAAGAGATGTCCTTTCTGTCGCTTCCAAAAGTGCCTCAACGTCGGGATGCGGCTAGAAGGTACACTTTACAACCCGTTATTACAATACATTAGTTCGCCTTATAGCCATAATAATAATAATAATAATAATAATAATGTTGTCACTATGTTTTGTTATTATTTGGGGAAAAATAAAATCATAGTGATAACATTATTATTATTATTATTATTATTGTTATTATTATTATTGTTATTATTATTATATAAAAATATAAATCTCTATGCTATCACTATATTTATGCCATTATTTGGGAATTAATAATAGAGATTTATATTTTTGCCACTGTTGCACATTCCTCATTGTGCATTTCACTGTATTTTAATTCCATCAATTATTCAAATAATAGAACTATGCACTTATTGTGTTTATGTATTAATTTTAAAAGTAATTTTACAATTGTACCATATGATTACTATTGTAAAAACCCTTTAAATATATTGTGATTTGTGGAGCTGGGTGGCTCTCATGTTGTTTCCTATACACACATGGGATGGGATTAATTCTCTGACAGCAATGCAGGAAAGCACCTGCTTCCGTAGCTAAAAAAAAAGGACACATTCTTGACTTACTGATAAAACCCCAGAGACTCCCCTGTTTTAAATCAAAAGCTCTATTTAGACTACAAGAAGGAGTAGAGCATGCGCAGGCTCTGGGGAATTCTTCTCAGCCCTAAAAAGGGAAGTATACATGACCAACATGTCTGTTATTTACTCTGTAGGGGATAGTTGGGGATACTAATGAAATGCAAGTTATGATTTTGCTCTCTGCTGTTAAACTTCAATGCTCATCAAGGAGTCTTTTTTTTTTCCAAAGGGGTGTCTTGGCAAGTGCATGAAAATTGCAGCAGAGTCCCTGTTTCATCTGTAAATCTGTTTTTCACCTCTTGTCTCTTGTGTGACAGCGGTGCGCGCAGACCGCATGCGTGGGGGGAGGAATAAATTTGGCCCCATGTACAAGAGAGACAGGGCCTTGAAGCAGCAGAAGAAGGCTTTGATACGATCCAACGGGTTCAAGCTGGAGAGCGCGGCTCCTCCGCCGGCCTCTCCTCTGCAGGCCGACTACGGCTTCACCGGCACCCTGCACAGCTTACCCACCATCTCCAAAAGTCTGCTCCCATCCACCCCGAGCTCCATCACCCCCACAGACTACGAGGCCAACCTCTATGGACCCCCGTCCCTGGGCATGGCCATGCAGTCCCACGTGCCCCTCGCCGCTCAGTACCAGTACACGGCCTTCCCCGGCAGGGCCATTAAAGCCGAGTGTCCCGACTACACCAGCTCCCCCGAGTCTCTGACAGGATACCCCTACCCAGACATGTACCCCTCTGCCTCGCCACAGCCGCCCAGCCTGCCGCCACTGGTGCTGGAGCTGCTGCGCTGCGATCCAGACGAGCTGGTGGTGCAGAACAAGATCGTGGCTCACCTGCAGCAGGAGCAGAGCGGCCGGGGCCGGCTGGACAAGCCCAGCACCTTCAGCCTCATGTGTCGCATGGCAGACCAGACTCTCTTCTCCATAGTGGAGTGGGCCAGGAGCTGTATCTTCTTCAAGGAGCTCAGGGTGAGTACAGAAACCCCTTCATCCTATCCATCCAACACGGTGCACACACGCATGCAACACACTCCAGATGGTGGAGGATAAAGTCACATTTCACAGCTGCACTCCACAATTACTTTTATGCCGCAGTCTTTATAGGCCAACATTACAACACAGCTTTGGTTTGTCTACCCTTCCATTAACCTTGTTTTATACACATTCTCACACAATCCATAAATGTTTGTATTATATCCTACAAAAACAGGCCTATTTTTGTGACATTTTTGTGGCATTACAACAAAATTCTGTTTTTGACAAATAAGAATTAAACTACTGCCAAACCCCCAAATGTGAATTCTGGCATGTCTGTACCAACACAGACATGGGGATCCATCAAAAATAATTAGTGTTGCTCATTTATGCTGCAGAGAAGATAGAGGGAAACAAGTTACACACAAATGAAGTGTTGCACGGAAAGATGAGGACAACACAGAGCTGTGGCTCTGCACTGAATCCTCTCTGATTTGTCTGTTTGTTTCGTTCTGTTTGTTATTTCCTTTCACATTCTTTTTATCACGATTTCTCCTACTAACCTTGAGACATCTATGGTCCTAATTTCAGCAATAAACATGTTGTGAAGAAATGTTTCAATAAATCAACTGGTTCAGGAGTCAAAAATTAGAAAGCTTTCTCCCTGAGCCAGTATGCTCAGACTAGAACAGACCAAATTACTCTGATTAGTCCTGATGTTCATAATGATAACTGTTATTGACCTGCCAATCATAATGTGTGTCCACACATTGTTTAGGAATTTACGAATCAAAACTGAAATTTGAAATTCAAAAAAGACCAAAACCCAGAAATGTCCCCTCCGAACGAATGGGAGAAGGTATTCAAAAGGTACAACAGTGAGCGCCTGTTCACTGTTGTACCTTTTGAATACCTTCTCCCATCAAACGTGGAAAAAACAAAAACAAGCTACTGAAGAGAAAAAAAAAGAAACATTCAAGTCAGCCTTTATTGTAGTAATTCATAGTAGTCTCATTTAAGGCCTCAAATTGTATGAACATATGAAACTTGGGTGATTCCATCAATACAATTAATCCAATCCAATCAAATGCGCAAGGCAAAAGCGTGCAATAAGAAGGCCGTTCTTGCTTTTTGTAAATATGCTACGCTCAGAGATAGTGATAGAATTGAAATTGATAAAGACTGCTTATGGTGGGTGGGAGGGGAGGTGGATGGGTTAAAATACAGGACTTTCAACAAAGGACACCAGTGTTTTGTTTTATAAGTTATGTTAGTGACATTTGTGACGTGTTTTTCGTACTTATGTTATGTTGTTTCCGTATATATTGTACTTAGTTTACGTACTTATTTTAGGCCCAACCATGACGTTTTTCTTAAACCTAAACCAAAACCTAAATGGTTTTGTTGCCTAAACCTAAGTGAGTGGTTTTGTTGCCTGTGACAATGACACGCTATCCTTTTGTGGACCAACCCGTTCTCACTCCCAACTCCTCGCCGTCTGGTTAAGTGCTCCTCGGCATCAGAAACCAATGTACGAAGGCAGCCTTTAGCAACAGCATGTGAAGAACCGAGCTTTCAACTAACTCCAATGTAAACCTACCCACGGCGTTATTTGATGGTCTGGGCAAGTGACATAGTATTAATAACAAACACAAGACTTTCAACCAGGAGACTGGTGTTCGTGTTCCATGTGAAACTAAAAGTAACGTTGACTTATTTTGTCGTCAGTCTTTAGTCATATGACTCGTCGGTATCGACAGTCCTGTGAGTCGCTAGTCAGTGACGTTAACGTCAACCACGACCGTTTCCTAACCCTACTCTAAGCGGTTGTGTTGCCTAAACCTAACTAACTTCCTGTGAAAACAGAAGTTTATTTTGAAAGGACACTATGCATGTAACAAGTGTATATTGACACGCCATCCCTGGTCTGTCCAAAAGTAAAGCAAGAGGGGTACCCCGTGCATCGGTCTCCGATGCTGTGGGGCACTGACGGTATTTGACGAGTTGGGAGTGAGAATGTGTTGGGTGGACAGGCGGCTCTATTACACGCTTTGGCATGGTACTGGGTTGCTACTTATGAAAAGCTGACTTGAAAGGGGATGTATCATGCTCATTTTCAGGTTCATACTTGTATTTTGGGTTTCTATCAGAATATGTTTACATGCTTTAACGTTCAAAAACACATTGCTGTTCTCATACTGTATATGTGTACTGAATATACCTGTATTCACCCTCTGTCTGCAACACTCCGTTTTAAGCGCCTGTCTCTTTAAGCCCCCTCCTCCCCAAAAATCCCACTCTACTCTGATTGGCTTGCGAGAAAAATATGGTGCACCTTTGCAAAGGTAGTTCGCAAGCCGCGGGCGGTATATTCTAATGAGCCTGCATGTCATGACATAGGAAGGGGAGCCAAATCTGAATGGGTTGTTGAATCACAGGTTTTCTGATCTAAGCAGCCCACAAAAAACTGATTGTGGGTTAATACACACTCCAAATAGCCAAATGTATGTGCACAAGCACTGAAAAAGTGATTTTTTTTTTCACGATATGTCCCCTTTAATGGTTGTTTTTAAACAGCAACTACAGCTGATGTTCTGTTTGCCATTGTGTATGTCCAAAAAGTTCATCACATTAATAATCACAAGCTTTAGTGAGGACTACATCTTGTTCTTCCTTCATTCCTGTTTTACATTTTCTATTTGTTACTTTTTCTTTTACAATACAAAATGTTGATAGCACAAACATAACAAAAACATGGTTACATAATATTTGCTGTGCTAAAAAGGAATACAAAAGGCTGTTTTAAAACTTGTTTTAGGTCTGTTTTACGGTTCACAAGCTTACATGCACGTAATACAGGGATGCATTCAAAGTTGATGACTCATACACCCACAATTCCCTCTCTTGCAATTCTCTCAGAATGGAATTGCAGCTTACTGTAGGAGCACACACGACACAGTTGGCAACTCCTGATTTTTGTATTTTAGAGATTATTTGAGACTAGAGAGCTGCTTGAGGTATTAATGTAAATGAAACCTCAGATTTGACATTTGTCAAAATGAATGTTCACTGTGATGGACTGGCCTACCAAAGTTTTTTCAAGTGGATTTTCATACATTACATAACGCCTGGAGACCAAAAAGGGAAAAACATGTGGTCTGCTTGACAATAATACTGGAGAGTATACTGTTCATGATTTAAATTAAAACAGTCCCTATTTATTTATTTTATGATTTTGCTCTGCAGGAAGAGACGCAAAAGATGAATTGGTTATACATTTTAAATAGTTATAAAGCTTTATGAAATAACACATATTAGACAACCGCACAACACAACAAACAACAACACAAAACACAAAGCTTTCATCCAGGAGACTGCTTCAGATACAATCAGCTGTTCGTTTGTGTCCTGTGTTCACAACGTTCAGTTTCATTTTCACAATACAATCGTAGTTGTTTTTAAGGGATAGTTTGGGTGTTTTGAAGTGAGGTTGTATGAGGTATTTATCCATAGTAGGTGTATTATTTACAGTAGGTGGCGGTCGGCGTGCCCCCAACATCGAAAAACAGACAAGAGCACCGGCACCGGAGAAAAGCAATACAGTGCTGTGGACCGGGACGACAGAAAAAACATATTTTTGCCACATAAAGGGAAGGCTCACCTAAAAAAAATTTATATCTGTTTCAGTTTACACTATATTTAAAATATTTTACGATGGTGAACTGTACTGAAAGTGAAATGTATCTATACTGTTTTTTTTCCATCTAAGCCTGCTGGCTCTGGAGAGAGCATAGACAAGTTTCACTATATGTTCAGCTCCCTGTCAGAAAGGAGAAGGAAAGGGCTGTCTGAC
Organism: Sebastiscus albofasciatus; assembly: GCA_916701655.1. Lineage (NCBI taxonomy): Eukaryota > Metazoa > Chordata > Actinopteri > Perciformes > Sebastidae > Sebastiscus > Sebastiscus albofasciatus. The sequence continues at coordinate 34,190 of CAKAOI010046772.1, forward strand.
AGCAAGAAAAAGCGGTGAAAATATTCTGAATATAACGTAAACTTAGAGGGACTTAAAAGGTTTGATTTTTTTAGGTGGGTCTTTCTTTTAGGTGGCTAAAATAAATTTTTCTGTCGTACCCATCCCCAGCACTGTATTGGTTTGCTCCGGTGCTCCTGTCTGTTTCTCGATGCTGGGGGCGTGCCGACCGTCATCTACTGCAAGTAATACACCTACTATGGATAAGTCCTTCATACAACCCCACACGCAAACTACCCCTTTAAACCCAACCATGTTGGTTTTTTCCTAAACCTAACTAAGTGATTTTGTTGCGTTCACAACATGAATCACGTGTAAAACTGTGACCGAAAAGTGACGCCAAGGGGTCTGACAACGCGTCAGTATGTGACCAGTTGGGATGAGAAGGTGTTGTATTAGATTATGTTGCATCATAACCATTTAATGTGCTTGTTGGTCATATAAGCTCTGGAGCTCCATTTTAAAACTAGAAGGAAGTAATAAAGAATCCATTGGTACCAACCATGTCATACTAGCTTGTCGTAAAGGAGGTTAAATATAACGCTGCAAACGTATGCTGAACTTTGGCGAGGAAAAACTGGCATGGCCATTTTAAAAGGGGTCCCTTGACCTCTGACCTCAAGATATGTGAATGAAAATGGTTTCTATGGATACCCACGAGTGTTCCCCTAACAGACATGCCCACTTTATGATAGTCACATGCAGTTTGGGGCAAGTCATAGTCATGTCAGCACACTGACACACTGACAGCTGTTGTGTCCTGTTGGGCTGCAGTTTGTTATGTTATGATTTGAGCATATTTTTTATGCTAAATGCAGTACCTGTGAGGGTTTCTGGACAATACCTGTCATTGTTTTGTGTTGTTCATTGATTTACAATAATGCATATATACATACATTTGCAGAAAGCAAGCATATTTACACACTCCCATGTTGATAAGAGTATTTAATACTTGACAAATCTCAATTTAAGGTACATTTTGAACTGCTAAAAAAATTTAGTATTAATTTGCGATTAATCGCAATTCAATATTTCATCTAATATTGACACATAAACACGCGACTGTGTTCAATGGAAATGTACAAAAAGAGATGTTTGTACTTTCTTCCTTATTTTCATTCATGGCAACTGTCACGAATAACGCAACATAATCTTGAATGTAATGATGTCGCAGCTCTAAAAATATGAGTGCTGCGGTGGAATACATTCAGCCTTGTAAGGGCATTTCTTCCTGTCTGGTGTTTCCTCAGTGCTGAATAGTAGCTGTCCACACACAGACACATCTGGGGATAATGATAGGACACACATCAGTGTCCCACTCCATCGTCTCCAGCACTGTGATTCTGCCACCGACACACTGTTGGACAGTGCAGATGATTGAGTAACAGAGTCCCATGCTGGAGGAATCAATACTGTTGTTGTGGTTAACTGTGCTGCTGCTGACAGTATGGCTGAATACGCCTACTGCTCCGAGTGAAAATGGAGGATTATGATTATTTTCTGACAAATCCGGCCGGTTACACAACAATAAAGAAAACCTTCCTCTGCGAGTCATGACACAATGTGCTGACAAACAAACATCTGTCTACAAGCCATGGTCAGACTGATTCAACCAATTAACAAAAGGTTGATTCTGGCCTTGGTGAGATTTGGTGAGATTCCTCCCAGTCTTTTGATCAAATCGAGTTTATTTACTCAGATACAGCCAGAGCAGGTCTGCTCCTTTCCTGCTTCACTCATTCACTTGTGTCATTCCCAGGCTTGGATATATGGTCTTCTACTGCTGGTTACACACTCACAATCTCTTTATAACCACATTTGGCAGTACTCATCGCACCTGGGATTTCTATTTAGCTAGAAACTATAATAAGCAGACCTTGATCAACAGAGCTGGATCACTTGTCAGTGTTTCAAATTCCTGCAACACATGTGAAGCTTCTTCTGGTTTCTTACATTTGGGATTTTCTGCTTGTCACATTAAAGAGTTGGTTCACCCAAAATTAAAAAAAAAAAGCAGCACATATGTTGTGGAAATTATGTTGCGTAATTGATTTTATCAATATCGATGCTATGTTGTTCAATGCTCTTTTGTTGTCATGTGTGGACCACCAGTAGACTTCAGCTGAATTAGTGCAGGCTGTTCTCATACACAATTTGTAGCTATACCTACAAAAAGTGATGCTCTAGACTCCGATAATAAATAAAATGTAATCAATTTGTAATCCACGTAATCGTGATCCAGGACAGGTGATTTAAGTAACATTACTTCCGTAGCTATTCTTGCACAAATGTTGACTTATTTGTCACAGAACTTCCGTACTTAAAGGACCTGTGTGTAATTAGGGGGATAATAAGGCATCAATGCAAATTTGTTTTAATGCCACTATAATTTCTTTATTGCATTAACGCAACTTGCGATTTTTAGGTTGTAGCGGCTCAGTTTTAAAGCTAGAGTGAAGATACTGTCATCATATGAAACTAAAAAACGTAAGGAATCCATTGGTAACAACCATGTCATACTAGCGTGTCGGGAAGGAGGCTAAATAACGCTCCAAACTTAAGATAAAGTAAAAACTGGCATGGCCATTTTCAAAGGGGTCCCTTGACCTCCGACCTCAGACATGCCAACTTTATGATAATCACATGCAGCTTGGGGATGTCATAGCCAAGTCAGCACACTGACAGCTGTTGTTTCCTGTTGGGCTGCAGTTTGCCATTTTATGATTTGAACATTTCTTTATGCTAAATGTAGTACCTGTGATGGTTTCGGCCGAAGTTGATAACGTTACTCGCTGCCGTCGCCGCCTCTCTCTCTCTCTTGCTTCACCACTCACTTTTCACGTACACACACACACACACTTCATTTCCGTTTTCAAGTCGTCCACCGTAGTTCATCTACACGCTTGGCACATACAATCTGCAACCTCACCGCTAGATAACGGCAGATCCTACACACTGCTCCTTTAAGTAACACCACTTCCGGACTTATTTTAACTCAAACCACGAGCTTTTATTAAACCTAACCAAGTAATTTTGATGTCTAAACATGGCAGGGACTTGATGTCGCTGGACATTTGTAGGAAATTGCACAAAAAATAACAAAATAACTTTTCGTAGGATATCATATGAACCATTGTATGAGGATACGTTGATTAGTGTTGTTGTGTGAATGACCAAATTATAATAATGTTAACACAACAATTAGAACAATCTGAGTTAGTGCAGCCAACAACATCCCCCAAACAATATTTTCTCATGCACCCCTAATGCTCTCTGACCATGCAGTTAGTTTTGGTTTTGTTTGTCTAGATTTTAGAACACAGGTGAATGGAATTCTAAATTTGTCTTTCTAGAAACAGTATCTCCGTTTCTCCACAGAGCACACTGTCAAAGCTTCCCTTCTTCAGGAAGTAATTCCTATAAAAAGCAGTTGACACTGTGTTAGGATATCTCCGATAGATATTTTAGACTGAGACCTTTTTTTTTATTTGCATGAACCATTTAACTGGATAATTTACTCACACTACACCAATACATACAGCAAAGTAATCTGGTACAATAAATACACATTTGGAATTTTGTGTTCCTTAATGATCTGTTGAATAAATAGAACTGATTTTACAACATTTTATCTGCTCTCAGTGTCCAAATACCAAACCCAAAGTATGAAAATGACTAAAGGTGATGATTGAATTCTTGGTTTCTGAGAATACCCAGAAGGATGTGCTTTTTTTGCTGTTACTTTTGTACCTTCCTTGTCACAGAAACAAAGAGCACATTGTGGTGCTGAGGATATTTGTTGTATCTTCTCAGACTAACAACAACAAGGTATCTTTGTACTGCCTGTATGTGTTAGAGGGATACTTGGCTGAAATGCAACCTCTGAATTACTGATACAGGAGAGAAGCGCAATGGTTGCTCATCTTTCATTATCACAACATTGTTACATAAACATACATTTTTATTAACACATTTCTGTGGAATCCTCACCAGAGTATACAGATTATATGCTTGTCAACTTGTTTCCATTTGTTTTGACATTCTCTGTCAAAAGCACCCACTGAAAAAGTCGGAAACCTCGATCAGATGCTGTCCCAGTGGGTCCCTTTACCCTCTTAATGCATTCATTCTCACCAGCCCTGTCTCCTAAAAATCATGTTTCCCATACAACGAAACTGCTTTGTGAATTACGTTTTGAGGGAAAAGTATTTTGTCGCAGTTGTTACGTTTGTTCTTGACGTATCACAATTACATTTGTAATGATAGTCCATGGAAGTTTGCCCAAGGAAGGGTTTGGGTGGTGGATCGGTCAAACAGACACGGGACTTTCCCCCAGGAGACCACTGTTCGTGTCTTGTGTGAAACCAGAAGTAAATTTGGACTTATTTTAATTTACTTCCGTAGCTTAAATAATGAAACAAACATAGTCCGTTTAAGCCAAACCATGATGTTTTTTTTTTTATTACAACTGTGGGAATTATATATTATCTGTAAAGGGGAGACTGGTGGGTATCCATAGAACCTGTTTTCATTCACATATCTTGAGGTCAGATGTCAAGGGAGCCCTTTGAAAATAGCCATGTCAGTTTTTCCTGCCAAAATTTAACATAGCTAGTTTCATATGGTACCAGTATCTTCACTCTAGCTTTAAAACTGAGCCCACTACAACCTAAAAATCACAAGTTGCGTTAATGTGTTAAAGAAATTAGTGACGTTAAAATAAATTTACGTTAAAGAGTTATGGTAAATGGTAAATGGACTTGCATTTATAGAGCGCTTTTCTAGTCTTCCGACCACCATAAGCGCTTTACACTACATGTCAGCATTCACCCATTGACACACATTCAATCATTCGTTATGAGTAATTACTAATAATACAAATAGTACCCATTTTAAATTGCTGTATATGTTCTGATAGGCTTACTGAATGATTTGACTGTGCATTGTGAGTTACTTATAAGAAAAAATGTCTCAGATACCAGAAAATATGAATATAAATTCAGGTTAATATTCCTTCAGAGATAGGAAAAACTTTGACTCTCTTATTTCAAAATAAAGTGATCTTTTCATTTGATGCTAAATGACAGCATATTGTGCAAAAAGGTCACATTCACAGTTTCCCAGTTTTCCACTTAATTTTTTGCAATATGACTATTAACAGTCAGTAATAGTTTTTCTCACCGTTACAACTGTGCAGTCTTATTTTGCCTCCTCTGAGCCTTGTGTTGTACACATCTGATGTATTTCTACTGACAGTCAGACCACTCGTATGTACAGTGGAAAGCCAAACATGGACAATGAGAACAAAGCTGTTCATGTTTTGCGGAGAAAGCCTTACACACTGAAAGAGCTGGGCTGGATAATTACATTCCATGCAGGCGATAACAGGGAAATGTCCGCTCTCCACTGCTCTGCTCTCACTGCGCTCGTCTACATTGTTGCTGAATTGTGAGCAGAATGGAAGCTATTGATTTGTGCAGTTCCCCAGGGGTGGTGTTCATCGTGTTCCATTCACCTGTTGAACATGAAAGATGTTGTTGAGGAAGTGCACACAATGAACATCATAAATGTTCAGAATATGGTAGACATTCAAATGTATTTTTCTGCCGCTTAACCGCACAGGTTTGTTCATGAGGTGCAGCACAAATTAAGTTTATTTTGAGTCTGTCTATGTGCTGGCTGGTTTGCCTATAGTTTGTCCTTTGGCTACCAGAGTATGTTGTGTTGTGTATTAGACTATTTAAAGCAGTTCACTATAGCCATGCACAGATTTTTCATCTCAAAACATTTCTACTGAACATTGACACTGGTCCCTCCAGGCCGAGGAGCCTCACTAGAGCACACAGAACATTACTCCCACTGGCAACACAGCTACACAGCGAGGAGACACTTCTTGTGCATGATTTAAAAACTACAAATCCCACTCAATGCACATGTTTAGCCTTGACCAATAATTCCTCAAAATATAAAGAATTGGTTTGATTGGCAAGTGTGAGTATATGACAATGTCTTCTCCGGTACTGTATTCCCAATGAAAGCAATTTAAATCCAGAAATGGTTCTTCTTGGTCTTGTTGCACACAGGGTCGCTACTTTTTTTATTTATTTATTTTTTTTACCAAAATTGATTTTTTAAGGTTTATACTAATATGATATATTGTGTGCTAATGCCAGACATTTTTACTGATATGAAATGTCCATAACAACATTAGCATGTGTTGCTCATAATGGAATACTATCTAACATGATGAAATGCAAAATGCTGCCAAGAGTTCAGTTATTGGGAATAATAATATAATATAAAAATGCAATTCATAGGTTTTTGTTTTGTTTTTTAAAGGTCAACACTGGCCTCTCACCCGTAAACATAACAAGCAAATGGAATGAAGGGTGATGGGAAATAAAAAAAAATAAACAATGTAAACCTTAAAAAACACCCTCTTTATCATGATCATCTCTGTTAGCGCTTCCTCAACACAGTCGCCAGAAAAAGGATGTTGGCATTGTACGTTTCTGCAAACCACGGATACTGTATGTTGAATGTTGATGTTTTTGAACCAAAAATAAGTTTCATATGAGCCTCTAATGCCACGTGGTCAACGTTGCGAAACGATTGCTTAGGTTTAGGCAACAAAACAACTTGGTTAAGGTTAGAAAAATGTATCATAGTTTGTGTTAAAATAATTACGAAACAACATAACAACCGTAACAACCGACCTTAGTGGACTTTCTTACTTAATGTTACGTAACAAACTAGGGCTTGTCAAAGATAACATGATAATAATGCGTTAACGCAAATTTGTTTTAACGCCACCAATTTATTTTCACGCATAAACGCAACTTGCAATTTTTAGGTTGTAGTGGGCTCAAAAGAAATGCTAGAGTGAAGTTACTGGTATCACATGAAACTAGAAAACCTAAGGAATCTTTTTAAGCTAAATAACGCTAAAAACCCATGCAGTTTTGAGCAAGTCATTGTCAAGTCAGCAGACTGACAGCTGTTGGCCGGTGGCTTGAGTTAGCCAGGTTATGATTTGAGCATATTTTTTTTATGCTAAATGCAGTACCTGTGAGGGTTTCTGTGCAATATTTGTCATTGTTTTGTGTTGTTAATGGATTTCCAATAATACATATCTTCATACATTTGCATAAAGTAAGCATATTTGTCCACTCCCATGTTGATAAGAGTATTAAATACTTGACAAATCTTCCTGTAAGGTACATTTTGGACAGATAAAAAATATGCCATTACATATTTTAATCGTTTGACAGCCCTATACTGTAACAAACATAACAACATTATGTAACAAGCATTAAGTCAATGTTTACTCTTGGTTTCACATGGGACACGAACAGCTGTTTTCCAGTTTGTTTGACCTGTCCACCCTTAGTGGATTTACTCACTTGTTATTATACCACATAACTTTCAATAACGGTCGCTTGATATATTACATAACTTGTTCTGACCGAATGCAAAAACAGCCACATTCAACATATTGGTTTGCAGAAAAGTACAAAGCCAACATTTTTTTCCCGGCGACTGTGCTGTCCTCTTCTATACTGCTGACCAGCTGACAGCGCCATCAGCAGCCATACAGTATGTTGACAGGATTACGATGGGCATTTTTATTCCCGGTGACAATCCCAGAGATTTTGACTTCATGGCTGTGAGATAAAATGTGGCTTCCACAGGTAAAACATGACATTTGACAGGTATATAACCTGATATATATATATCTGTCTAATCCAGTCACACGCTCTAACATGGACACACAGAAACGTTGAGAATCCATGTGGGAGATAAAATAAAACCCTTCTCCCCACGTTCAGCGTTTGAGGGGTTTTTCACGGTGACTTTTTTTGGCTGCAGCGGAGTGTCCAACTCCTCTTCAAGAGGAAGCGCATGGAGGTCGCCGAGACCTCTTGCTTCCTTAACCCTTTCCTTTATCACTGTACACCCGGACCCCCACCACTGCACCATTCCAGATGTGGCCAAAACCAGATTGGACCCTCCCCTCTGCGACTGATATATAGTTTCATTCAGATGGACAGTAATTCTGTCAGCTTGGTGTCAGATGAATGTGCGTCTGGGCCTATTAGCAGCTGCGGCTGCAGAATTACTGACTGCCGTGTCCTTCAGTTTGCAGACAATATTGCAGCGAGGGGAGGGAGGGGAGGGGCTCAATCTGAAAACACACCCAACCCCCAGAGCAGAGCAGATGTGACTGGGAGAGGTGGTGATGGTGGGGGGGATTGGGGGCG
>CAKAOI010046772.1:42488-83042 GCA_916701655.1 Sebastiscus albofasciatus
CGGGGTTGGGAGAGGTGAGCAGGTTGAAGAGGTCTCAGATGATGCTCGTAAATACACAACATGGGACATGGCAATAACATAAACATCAGCGCAGTCACACAAATACCAACAAGCATCACTTCATTTCTCTTCCCTCCTTGTTTTTATGGTCTCCCCATTTTTCACTTTATCTCTTTTTGGCGCATATTTCTGTGAGATTTGGCTTAAAAGCACGACAGTAGGGTAGATAGCAGTGTTGTATTCATTTGAAATCAGAATCAAATTGAATGGCCGAGCGAGTTTACGCATAAAAGGAATCCATTCATGTGCGATGTTTCCGTGGACCATGATAAACACAACACAAAATGATGGCAATTACAAATTGCTTCGAAAAAGAGGATATTGATTTCCACTTCAACATGACCATAGAATAATCTCAGACTGTAGACTTGCTTTAAGATAACCTCTCTGTCTTTGTCTCTCCCTCTCTCTGTGTGTGTGTGTGTGTTTGTTTCCTGGAGGTGGGAGATCAAATGAAGCTGCTCCATAACTGCTGGTCTGAACTTCTGGTCCTGGATCACATTTTCAGACAAGTGCAACATGGACAGGAAGAGAGTATCCTGCTGGTGACTGGCCAGGAGGTAACGACTCCCTCACACGACTTCCCATCAGCACAATGCACATGTCTACTACATTCATTTACACTGCACTTCATTCAAATTGTGGTTAAAGATGGGCTCTTTTCCAAAGTCTTTGGACTGTCCGCCCCAGTGTGGAGTCCCAACGTGTTTGCTTGATCTATCAAATGGACCAGCTGTAAAACCAAATTAATTATTATTTTTTTTTGCCAATGTACAGTCATTTGTAAAACTTTAAAGTTGACAGCAATGCTGTTATATCTCTTTATACAGAAGTCATTGAGAGTGAGACTACATAGATAGACCAAAACTCAAAAACACCTGTAAATTTTGTTATTTTAGTGCCTAAAACTACACGTACAGTATATTATAGTGTAATGTTTCCTCCAGAACTGTGTGTTCTATCAGCCTGTGAAACAGATGAAAGTGAAATTCTCTGTAAGGCATGGTGACCCACCTATTCAGTGGAAGAAACTCTGGAATTCATTAAAACACTTAAAATGAAGAATAGATTTGTATTCATATGTCCACAAAACTTGTGGTCTTCATAGAGCTGGTTAAATACTTGAGGTCAATTTATTCCTGAAGACAATTATTTAATAAGGGGATGTATGTTTTAATGTAATGTTAGAGAGAGAGAGAGCGTAATAATAAGGAGAATTTGCTGATGACTGAAAGACCACATTAAGGATTTGCTGCTGTTCTGCTGTATTACAACATGAGGCCATGACTGGAAAAAAAATATTTAGTTTTCAATCTTTCAGGTTTGTGTCTCTATTTTGCATGCCATGCTTATGAGGATGAACTTCTGTTGCAAAATCAAATCCACCACACCCATGAGCAAGCACTCTATGTGACGGTGGCAAAAAAACCCTCCCCTTTAATGGGTAGAAACCTTGGGCAGAGAGAGAGAGAGAGAGAGAGAGAGAGAGAGAGAGAGAGAGAGAGAGAGAGAGATGCACACATAAATGCACAACAGCTATAATAATAATATGAATAAGAATAATATCATTGATAATAATAGTGGTGGATATAATAAAATGATAATAATAATAAAAGCAATAATACATGTAGTAGCATTAATAATAATAATAGAAATAAGGCTGATAATAATAATGCTAGTGGGTGTCAAGCAAGGCCGTGGCAGCAGGCGTAACCACGATCCAGGTGTAACCCCGATCCATGGATACCTGTGAGGACAGGAAGTCCTCCGGCAGTCTAGGCCTACAGCAGCAAAACTAAGGGCTGGTCCAAGGCAGCTTGAGCCAGCCTTGTGCCAGCCCTTATTATAAGCGTTATCAAAGAGGAAAGTCTTTAGCCTACTCTTAAATGTGGAGAGGGTGTCTGCCTCCCGGACTGAAACTGGGAGCTGGTTCCACAGAAGAGGAGGTTGATGGCTGAAGGCTCCTATTCTACTTTTGACTGACGTAAGTCTCATGAATACAAGGGACATAGAAAATAACCAGTAGTGTCTGTTTTCAGGTCGAGCTGTCGTTCATCCTGTCCCAAGCTGAGGCGACTCTGTCCAGTCTGATCCAGAGAGGACAGGAGCTGGCAGCGAGGCTGCGGGCACTGCAGCTGGACCGCAGAGAGATCGCCTGTCTGAAATTCCTCCTCCTGTTCAACCCCAGTGAGTCAGCCTCGTGTTTGTGCTTCATCGCTCTGGTGAATGTATAGATGGTGTGTTGAATAAAAAAAATAAAATAATGACTTCTAGTCAGTGATCATCATATGGCAGAAATTATAATTTGAGAAGAGATGCTGTCATCATAGCTTAAATTATTAATATTAAACAGCAAAAACAGTATTCATATTTCCTATACAGTTAGAGTCTCATCCTATAAACATTAGTATTAGTATTAGTTAGAGCGATTGATCCTTCATTGACCTATCTGCAAATGAATGTGTTCTTGAGCTTGCCTGAGCTTACATGAGCAGCCTGTGGAGTGTGTTTTCAGAAGAATGATGGGTTTTGATGTAAAAATCAATCAACTTGGTGGGGCTGCAGGGCCATACTGATGCTGTCCTTTGGCGGAATTTGAATAGCAACACTGACATTTTAATGAAAAAAATGTCACAATTGCAAATTATCTGCAGTACCTATTTATCTGTAAGGTTACAAGCGTTTTTTTCAAACTGGCCTTTTTCCCTCCAATAAATTCACTTAATTAAATTTCTAGGGTTGACAAAAGCCAATATTAACAAAGACATCCTCCTCCACCATTGTCCACTAATGGCATTCAAAAGAAGCGTAATGGATGGTCTATCATTTGATGGCAGGACCGACATTCATGTAGCGGCTTGTGCAGATGGAGAGAGCATAGATGTGGCTTGCCCAGATTCTCAGAAGTGTTTGCTGTTTAGCGCTGGCAAGCGGGGAACAAAGAGCTTTTGAATGGGGAGAGCACTTGTCATAGACAGAAAATATTTGCTGTCTTTGCCTGCGGCTGCTTTGCTCTCGCTTTTCCTCATCTTCAGAGTCAGGTTTGTCGGGGGTAATTTAATTGCCCTTAAGCAGTTTGAAAAGATGATTCAGAACATTGATTCAAAACATTTAATTACTGTGTGAATGGATTCTCCAAGATGGGCTCAGCTGATGCTGAATGCCGGTCCACCGGAGGGCTTGGCTATTGTCTCACATAAACACACACAGCCACCCACACTCTGTGCACTCACCTTATTTCATACTTGAAGTATAGATACAGCATACAAATAAAACATAGTAGCTAGCATTTATATCATAAATTAATGGTTTACATGGAACATTCAAACCGTTATTTCTTCCTTCGGATATAAAACTATTTACTTATATAATATTACAATACTAACATAAAGGAGCAAATTAAAGGAATTTCTCTGAAGAAAATGGTCAAATTTGATACTCAATATCGACTTTGAACAGCTTGAATGCAAATATATTATCTGTACAACCCTTCAAAAAATACTTTCCATCCAAATATGTAACTTTTAAGCAATTTGTTCAAGGAAATCTACAAAGCAAAATAGGAATCTTCTAGAAACTGATCTTAACCTGCCTTTTTCTTTCAACAGCATCTCACAATCCTCACCAATACATCATGGAGTTGGCTCAGTTGTGATGGAGTTGGCTCAGTTGTTAAAACGTAACCTAAGTTTAAAACTCCATTCCATGAAGAAGACTGTGAGATGCGATTGAAAGCTCCAGAACAAAACCTAGTGTAGTAAGTCAACCTCAAGATAAGATTATTTTGTCAAACTACTTCTGTAGTTTCTTGCAGCGTTATTTAGCCTCTTACACGACAGGCTAATATGACATGGTTGGTACCAATGGATTGCTTAGGTGTTTTAGTTTCATATGGTGCCATATTCATTCTAGCTTTAATACTGAGCCCACTACAACCTAAAATCGCAAGTTGCGTTAATGCGTTAAAGAAAATTAGCGGTGTTAAAACAAATTTTTCGTTAACACATTATTATCGCGTTAACTTTGACAGACCCTAATTTTGGCATATTCTCAAATACACCAAACTCCATTCCATGTGAATCTTTAAGCGCTTAAAATCCAGTGTTATCCTTTTATATGCAATTGTTTCCCAGACGAGCCCCCCAGATATTCAGGGGGCTCAGGGGAACAAGGCAGTCAAACTAAGCAGCCAGTTAATTCAACAATATTCATTTTACCACATCCTGGAGTGCGCCTTGGCCAGCTCATGGTCCCTCCACAAAAATGGTTATCTCTAGGCTGTCTTCCTGCAGAAGCAAACTCTTAAACATTGGTTTGATTTATAGATTTATATATATGTAATAAAAACTTGTGCTTGTGGTCAGTATAGACTACCACTTGTTACAGAAGATTCTATGTAACCATCATTGTCATGAAGAACCAGAATAAAGTAGCACACAGAACCGAAACATTTTATCAAGTTGGAAGTATTGTGCTCCCATGAAACCTGGGAACTGGAGTATGGACATGGCTCAACAGAGAATGACTGACCCCAAATCAATCCATGTCTGAACAAATTATTTGAATTCTTAGCAACATGCAGCTCCCCTGATGGATTAACCAAAAATTTGTCTACACATTCTGCCATGCCAATTTATTTACCAAGGACAAAGACATTTCCAAAGGTCCACATTTGGTCTCATAAGACACTGGTTATAGGCACAAAGACCTTCAACAACAACAACTCCGAGAAAACACTTTACTAGTGCCGATAAACACAGCTAAAGGGTGCCAATACACACCACATAAGTATCCGATGAATGTATACACAAAGCGGCAACACACAATGGTCCCTCAACACAAAACTTCAGCTACCTTAGACTACAAACTGAAGTTACACAACAAAGGCGCTTAAAGCTTGGATTGGTAATCTTCTTCAACAACAGTGTTGTTATATTTGTTGAAATTTTCATTACCTCCCAACAGCAGTATCTGTGGCTGTTGCAGGACTGTAATAATTCAGCCCGAATGAAATGACTGAACGGTCTGCCTGCCTGTCTACCTACCTACCTACCTGCCTGCCTGCACACATTCTGCCCTGCACTTATCGGAGTGCTCTTGGGAGTACTAACAATAGCCATGTTCGTTGTTTGAGTTCATTATTATTTACGATCCCCGGCTCCTCCAGTCAGCATGTCTAAGTGTCCTTGGGCAAGATACTTAACCCCAAGTTACTCCCGAAGACAATGTGTGCAATCGGTGTGTGAATGAGTATTTAGATTAGATCCTGATTGGCAGGTTGGCACCTTGTTTGGCAGCTTCTGCCATCAGTGTATGAATGTGTGCGAATGGGTAAATGTTGGTATGTAGTGTGCTTTGAGTGGTCAGAAGACTAAAAAAATCCATTATGATATGTTTATGTTCATAATGATCATTTTTGGGGAGTGGCTTTGAAGGGAGGCCTGAAGGGATGGACTGTGAGTATTGCCGACTTGGCGACTCTCACTAGATTTAGCAACTTTTGGAGCTACGTAGTGCTGCTAGCTACTTTAATTGGAAAAGAGTTGGCAATGCTTTGCTGGGTTTTTCAGTTGGATACATTTTAACATCTATAGCGCATTGCTGGTTTCTCAAGATTACCAACCCTAGCATTAACACCAAAAGTAGGCTAGCACACAAATAGGTTTCCTTTAACTCAACAATTTACTAGTCACCAAATCATCCTTAAACAACAAAAAGGAACCAAGCTAATAGACAAAGCTCATACGCACAGAGGCAACTAAAGTATTAACTTTAGAGCGCGAACGAAGCCGCTAACTAAGCTGCCAATGTGAGGACATTAAACACAACAGCTAAATCCAGCTACTGTCTCCCTTGACAACATTTAGCACACAAAAGCTTCATAGTAAACCCCAGTCCCGGCCTACCAGAAACTATAATGCCTAACTGTTTGTCTTTGAAGTACAGGATACCCCTAACTGGTACAAGAGTCCCCACCCAAGATTACTCACTAACAAAAAAAGGCATGAAACAACACACATGTAATAACACTGCAATATGTAATCTCAACAGAACTCAACAGAATGTAATACATTTTCACTTCATTATGTTGTAACACCCACATTTTGTAATAACCGGCTACATTTTGTTATAAACAGTCTGAACACAATTTTAATACATTTCCTTTTGTAATAAATCATTACATATTGCAGCGGTTATTACAAAATGTGGGAGTTGCTCCTTTTTTTTCATGAAAATGTCATAATACATACAACAACAATGTTTATTTTATGCATTCTAGCATAAATTATCCCGACTCAAAAGTATTTATTTATTTATTTTTATTAAATTAAAAGATTAGTAGATTATCTTTCATTGGCGAAAACTTACATCAAGTGTCATTGTAGTCCTTAGCCTTCCTTAAAGTGTCTTGAAATAACCTCTGCAATATGTAATCATTTATTACAAAATGCATTCAAGCTGTTTATTACAAAATGCAGTAGATTATTACAATATACTGGTATTATTACATGATGAAGTGAAGATTTACTACAATATGTCCAGTTATTACATTATACAGTCTATGGTGTTATTACATAATGTGTTCAAGGTAAAATAATAAAGTAAGTGAGCCGATGGGGAAGAACTGAGAAGGTTCAGGTGGTTCACTCGGTACCTAACCTTCTAAACTCAGACATAACATGCTCCACTGTGCAGCAAACAAAAGGGAGAGACAGCCTGACTCTGCAATTCGGTTTCACCCCCAACTCAATCAAATACCAACACAGCAAGGCACCCTTTAGAATTTGTATGAGACGCGCCAGGCTTTCAACTAACTCCAATGTAAATCCATCTGCGTAATAATTAAATGCTCAGAGCAACTAACGTAGTATAAAGAGAGAGAAAGTCCCCGTCAGGTGGGCGGGAGGGTAGAATGGATGGGTCAAGCAAACTTTCAGCCAGGGGGCCGCTGTTCGTGTCCCGTGTGAAACCAAAAGTCAGCGTTGACTCATTTTACCTTAGTTTTGTTACGTAACTTACGTACTTTACTAAGGCCAGTTACGTAACAATCTTAACTGTTTCAAACATACTTATTTTAATCTAAACTACAATGTTTTCCTAAACTTAACCAAGTAAATTTGTTGCTTAAACCTGCAGTAGACAGAATGTGTTTTAGCATTATTGGGCAAAATTTCCATAATAACCTTTCAGCATATTGTAATTCAAGTGCTCTGAGAGAAAACTAGACTGAAGCTCCTCCTCATGGCTCTGTTTTCAGTCTTTAGAAAATGTAGCCCATAACGGAAGACTTATGGTCATTTCAGAGAGAGAGCGTTCCTATTGGCTGTTCATTCAACGGAGGCAGCTGTCAATCACACATGAACTCCGATCAAACTAGGCAGCGCTGATCAAATATGAATCAATATTCTGTTACTGTAATTACTATTTCTCACGTAATGTCAGGCTAATAGCAAAACTGGCAGAGTGAAACCCAAAAGCACGACCAGGAGGCTGGCAGTTCAGCAGTCAAGTTACGTTTTTACTTTATAAAACAGGAAGAGGTCAATACCAGGTATATACTACCAGGAATATAATATAATAGTAGTAGTAGATAATACCAGGAATCAGGCAGGTCAAGAAAACTAGTAGGTCAGACAGGATAAGGAAACGCTGGAAAGCTAGGTGGCAAAAAAAAACTCTAGACAATCTGGCAAGTGACTGGTGAACTAGGACAGGTCTATATGGGCTGGCGAACTGATTAGTGAACAAGCTGCAGTTGAGGAGGTGGCCAGGGAAACCCAAGTGAAGGGAATGAGGTGATTGGCAGTGCATGCTCTGAAATGCCATGAGAGGATAGTGATGAGGCATGAAAACAGAACAGATGAATAAATAAACTAAGAGTTGGCAGAAGTCATGACACGTAAAATGTTTTCAGAAACATCTTGTAGTGTACTGTTTAGCTGTAAAATGAGAAAACGGTGCTTGGTATTTCCTCTACACATCTCAACATGGCTGCCGGATCACAAACTTTCTCATTTTATAGCTAAACAGTACACTACAAGATGATTCTGAAAACATTTGAGGTGAGAAATAGGCATTACGGTAACAGAATATTGATTCATATTTGATCAGCGCTGCCTAGTTTGACTGTTTGATCGGAGTTTGCAAATGATTGACAGCCAGCTCTTAGACGGCAGGCTCCATATCAGCTCTGACTGCTTGTTTTCCTCTGGTCTGTGAAATCTTATAGATACTATTAGGAGCTGCTTTAAGTAAACCTAAAGAATAAGTAAACCTACACTGGAAGTTTATTTTGAAAAGAGACCGTATGCATGTAACAAGCGAAAACTACGTTTCCTGTGAATACAGAAGTTTATTTTGAAAAAGACACTGTACATGTAACGAGCGGAAACTGACACACCCTCCCTGACACGTCCAAAACTGACTCTATAAGGGTTGCGTCATAGTTTGACGTGCATAAGTCCACTGACCAAGAAAGTGAGAATGTGTTGGACTATGCCACATATCAGCAGATTCAAATTCCCCTCACTGATTCATGATGCATGTTTTCCTTTGTGTGTGTGTGCAGATGTGAAGCTGCTGGAGGACCAGGCATTCGTGGAGGGCGTCCAGGAGCAGGTGAACGGGGCTCTGCTGGAGTACACCCTGTCCACCTACCCTCAGTTCCAGGAGAAGTTCAGCCAGCTGGTCGTGCGGCTGCCGGAGCTGCGCTCCCTCAGCACGCAGGCTGAGGACTACCTGTGCTACATGCATCTCAGCGGAGAGGTGCCCTGCAACAACCTGCTCATCGAGATGCTGCACGCCAAACGGGCGTGCGTGTGAGGGGACGCACGCAGGATGCTCCACCGTCATGTGTTGTTTCTCTAGGTGAGACTGTGTGTGTGGGAGGAAAAGTGTGAGTGAGATGAAAAAAACCTAATGGAGATAGACAGGTTCATATTGGGTCATCTTGTGAAGGCTTTTGTTTGAGTTGGAGAGGAGAAAATATTCTTTAGAGTTTGGAATTATAAAGTTCCATCTGTACTCAAGGTAAAACTACCTGCTACATTTTAAATGTTTTCATATCCTGCAGAGCTACATTAATGTGACCTTTATGAACTGGATTTTATACCCTGTTTTCAAAAAATCTAAAATTAGATCTGCCGTTAGAGTTACATAATATCCTCTTTGACCAAATATCACATGAATCCAACATCACAGATACAATTTTCTATGTCCCACAGAGCTGCCCAGCAAACATTTAGACTCAGAGGAAGAGGCTCCAGCCTGCATCAGTGCTGAGCAGCCATGAAAACATGGTGACTGTTGAGACATCGGTCCATAGCTGCAACCTGCATCATTTTGAAACATCCTAAATATTGTTCTGATATCACTGTAACACTGTTTCCAACATAACTTTAGGAATTCTGTGGTGACATCTGGTGCTGGGTGGGTTGATGTTGAACTGTCACATCACAAAATGGGACTATTTGAATGGAAACACATGTTGAATGCTTGCTGGGTGAGCTGATGCGCACTTTCTTTCCCCAACAGATTTTTTAGCTTCTTTTCAGAAATTCAATTTTAATGTTAAATGAGTCATTTTTGATCCAACTGTCAGATGCGACTTTATGATTCCAAGTTCACCAACACTGTCCCTAGATTATTATTATTATAATTAATATTGTTATTATTATTATTATTTTAGAGGTTTCAGGATAACTCAACACACTGTGGTCTCGTCGGACAAGACTAGCACTGCTCATATCTCTACACTTGTTCTTTTTGCCACCAATGTTTTAAAAAAAAATATGAAAGCTCTATGGGGTTCAATATAGTTTTGTTTTAATCTATTTAGATGTTAATATATTGATATATAGAATCCAGACATGTTAAGAAAAACACATTCTTATTATCAGTTATTCATCAAACCCTTACCAATAAAGAGGAAAGGAACGATAGAGAAAGACAAAAGTGCACGAGAAAGAGATAAAAAAAAAACTGTGACGCTTTAGGGATGGACAAATAAAAAGAAGCCAGAGCAGTGATGAGCAGAAAGAGGAGGGGTGGAAAAGACACATCAACGTGCAAATGATAAGAGAGAGATGAATGGAAAAGACAGCCTTTTTCTTTATTTAAGTAAAGATGTGAATAACAAAAGGAAGCATCTGTCAGTGTTTGCCCTTCAGTTTCCACCGAGGAGACACACACAGAGACGACACAGGGAGGGAAAAGATGTATCTGGGGACATTTTGATTTCACGTTTCTGTGTAAAAATTTGATTTGTTTATGGGTCAATGCCTCAAGAAACAATGGATCCTCAAAAAAAAATTGAAGGTGTCATGTTCACACTCACATTTGTGTCACTTTTCAACACACTGTACTGTATGTGGACTAAAGATGGACGGATCTGAGTGTGTGCTGATACTCGATTTGTTTTGCACTCAAGCTGCTGTAGAGATGGTTTTTACTACCCATAATGAAAATGATTACATTGTCCAAACTTATACGTTCTGTAAATACTGTTAATGCTTATATTTTGTTCTTATTGTCAACAAATTCCATGAAAAGACCAAAACCAACAATGTATTAGTCCGTCTCTCAATGCTTTCTGACTTCCCGACTCCCGCTGATTTTTACACATTTGGTGCTTTAGTGAGTATTTACACCAGCAGGATGGCAATTTCCACCCCTGTCCCCCCCCAATATATAAAGAAATCTAAACTTCTCTCCTCAATATTCCGTGTTAAACAAACTCCAAAACACACTGGATGCTCACTGAACACGTCCTGCTTCATGTTGGTGATCATGTCGACCACAACAGCTGTACACAACACACAGTCCGTTTAAATCACAGCATCACAGGCGCATATGTCAAATATAAACCATTGTGTTATGAGGACATCATGTGACAGGAGGATGATCTGAGTTTCACTTGTCTTTAGTAAACTGATTTTCCACTTAACTGTATCACTGTGAACCGACCAGGTTACCACTGTGTTGGTGGCGCACGGTCTTGATCGCTCTGCCCTGTGTGTGTTCTGTGTTTACCTGAACATCTGTCATGTAGCTTGCTGGTTAAAGACTTCATACTTTGTGTTTTATCATTTTTACACAATGAGCTCATATACAGACTGCGTGTCAGGTGTGCGCACATTTGGATACATATAAGAGCCAGTACCGAGTACCGACATCCTCAGATCCCCATCCAGATTTTGCCCTTGCAACCATAAATATATGAATTATGTTTTAGTTTCCACAAGTAAAGCAATGAAATACGTTGTCAGAGAATGTTAACCAATATTATGAACATCGCAAATACATTTATTTAAAAAATTTAATTATGTTGATAAAAGACATAATTCAGGCGGCATCACATTTCTTTTCAAATGTATTTGCTGTTGTGAATTAGTAGTGTTGAAACATCATTTTTTTTCATGTTAATATTATTTTTTTAATGCTAAAGTTTTTTTTAGGTTTTTTTTAGCCCTAAACAATCAGAAGTGTGTGACATATCCGCCATGCCGGCATAATTTTTTTCAACACAGAAGCTTCAGGAGCATTTGCTGTTAAGTTTCTGTAAATTGACTTATAACAACAACTTGTACAGTTGCCTCAATCTCATCCACACCTGTCGCCACTTTTGTGGACGTTTTTCTGACACTAGTTTTCATGGATGTAGCTTTGTAGCTAGCTAGATACGTAGGAAGATGATCTCTAAAATTGAAGGACCAGTGTGTAACAATTAGAGGGATCTATTGGCAGAAATGGAATAAAATATCAATACGAAAATAAGAATCGTTGTGTTTTCGTTACCTTAGAATGAGCCATTTATATCTACATAGGGAGCGGCTCCTCTCCACGGAGTCCGCCTTGTTTCAACAGTAGCCCAGAACGGACAAACCGAACACTGCAAACTTTTTCCCTGCAACGTTACTCGCTGCCGTCGTCGCCGCCGCTCTCTCTCTCTCTTGCTTCACCACTCACTTCCCATGTACACACACACTCCGAGCACTCATTCGCATTTTTGCATTGGCCACCGTAGCAATTCTACACGCTTAGCACACGGGAGAAGTTGTAATCTGCAACCTGTTCCTTTAAACCTGCCCTAAGAGCTCTATTAGCCGCCAATGAGCACAACACCTGACCTTTTGTATCATTTTGAAAAAAAAGAGAGTCGTGTGTTGTGATTCAGAGTTGTGGAACCAGTCTAGGAGAGACATTTAATGATTTCTTTATTATTTTTACCAAAGTATGTCTCCTATAAATAATTAAATAAATAAACAAGTTAGTGTTAAATACTGAATTTTGTTCTCAGGTTGATGAGTGTAACCATCATGGGTCACTAAAGCTCTCCACTGATAAGAATATCTGACATATTCTTGCATATTGTATACATTTTAAACAAAATATCTTATCAGACGACCTGTGGAGGACACTGCAGGCCTTAAACCTAAACTCTGTACTGTATATTTGTAGCAGTCAGTGATTTATCTGTGGCACTTACTATGTTGGAAAGTAACACTAATGTCTTTTTTGTTTTTTTTCCAAACTGGACTCCCAGATGTATGAAAAGTGACACACCCTTTTTAAAAGCACATGACTTTCACAGAGAAAAACAAAGACACAGCCAAAGCAGTGTTTTATAATATTGTCCAACTCTCTTTGTCCAACTTTCTCACTGTGGAAATTGAAAATCATTCCTTGTTTGTCCATTTCAAGGTATCGTAGACAATCACTCCACCTGCCTTAACTTAATGTCTGCCTGAAAACATACACACACACACACCTTGGTTTTCCAGTTGAGATAGCTATGTGTTATCACTCTGTACAGTATATTTATGTTGTGAAGTGAATATCTACTGCAAGATGAAGATACATTTCAACCGAAAAAGTTCTCCGCTTTATGTTGGGTCAAATCGCTACTGTTGTGGAACTGATTCTCTTGATATTGCCTTTGTTTTTGCTCTTTGTTCACTTTTTATTTTCCTGTGAGTTGACAGTCCCGTCTTAAACTGAAGTGTTTTTTTTTTTCTCCCAAAAAAGAAAGTGACCAAAACATTTTTTTCTTTAAATATATTTTATTGTAATAGCATCAAACCAATAAATTTCAGTGAAGTAAAGTTCCACTTGCGTGTCGGCTATTATTTCACAACATTCATCAGTTGTGCAACAAGTGATACCGAGCTTATATATACAAGATTCATTACAGCGGTCATAGTGTGGCTGTTATTCAGCTTCGTCTGACTTTTAACACAGAAACATGATTCACATCAGTTACATTCTAAAACATTAAACATCAGATTTAGAAACAAATCATTACAGGAAATGTATGTCTCTCTTCAAATAGACATCAGTCAAACTGTGACCTTGACATTTTTAAAGTGTAAAATGTTTTAAATGTTTTTTAATTCTTATTTTAATAAGCGGTTACATTTTATGGTGGAACAAAAGACTTTAGAGGGAAATTCATTTAGTCCTCAAATGTCCATCTACAAAAATGTTGAAATGTAGAACATGTCGATCATGTTGAAGAAAAGAATACACTACGATGTCTGACAGTAGAGGTCATTTGGGACAAAGCTCCACTTGCTGGCAGCCGAAAAAAAAAGCATTTTTAGTGGTAGCCTACTGAGTAAAGGCCTTCACACACTGGGGCGGGGCTTTTTTGTGCTTTTAATTCGCACGACAATATATTTTTTCGAACTGTTGTTTTTGTCATGAATATTTCATACATAATGCAAATATTATGTGACGAAAAAGCAGCATACTTTCGCACTTCGGATAAAGGCGTTGTTATGGCCTGCAGCTCTGGGACCACAACAAATAAGGAAGCAAATGCAAGGCGGTAACTACAAAAAAAAAAATAGTTTTATTTAACAAAAGGTGAATTAGGCTAACAAAGGTAACAAAAATATGAATTGTAACGAACGATGCTGGCAGAAAACTAAGTAACTTCATGAATGCTTCAGAAAATCTACAACAAAGCAAAAGGTGACATAGCACCAGGTGGTGCAAGGGGAGTGACGTCCATAGACTCTCAGGATGGGGCGGGTCTTATAGACCAGAGAAACAGTGGCCAGCTGTCTCCAATCTCTTGAACACCTCCAGCTCCAACGAACCGGGGACCAGGAACACTGCAAGGCACGTACACACACACACACACACACACACACACACACACGCACACACATTCAAGCCCTGGCAGAGGCCCTTGGGCCGTCACAGCATCAACCAATCAAGTTGTGCGGACCGGATTGAGTGGCGCCTATATTTATGAAACAACAACCCAGAGGCTCATAGTCCAAACCAAGACAGCAAACTGTATTGCTCCTTTCAACCTTGACAAAGGCAACGCAGACCCACTCCTTCTGTTCTTCCTTTCACAATAAAAGCCCTTGACATATAATATTTGAATTTTCGTGTTGTTTATTTGCATGCCCCCGGTGCGTAAAGGCCTTAACTTGGAAATTATTATAACTCCAGATCAATGCATGACATAAACACCCTTGTTTGCTGCTGTTATATTTATTGTACAATTTAGGGTACGATACAACAGTTTTAAAATGGTATTTTTATTGTGCTTGGCTCGAGAGGCCGCTACGTCGGGATAGCACCACGCTCACAATGTCGAATGCGGATGGCACAAATTTGTTACCAAGTGGGGCTGATTTCCTGTTGCCCCACTATAATTTGATTTGCTATTTTCCAAATAGGTGTTATTGTCATTTGCACAAGTTAGTATTTCTTTTAAAGAAGATAATAACTGTGGCCACCTCACGATGTGGATGATCTTCTACAGCACATATTTAAAAGTCTGTCTTCTGAAGAAAAATTTGGGATTAAACACCTCTGTGCCCACCAGCCATGGGACACACTGCTGAGTATCAAGTATTGTTGTGTATTGTCTGTGTTGTCTTATATGCCAGTACCAAAGAAACTAATTTCCATTTTATGAAAAAAAAATAATGGACAATAAAGTAATCTGAATCTGAATATTGTTATAAACCAAACCGCTGGGAAAAATAATCAGATTTAACGTGGAGTGGTTCTCCAGGACAAAATGGCTAACTGCTAGCTTGTCAGAGAAGACACTTTCTTTTTGCTTCCCATGTGTTTTATTCAAAGGGGATGGTACCTGGTCAAGAACAGGCTTTCAGTATCTGAAGCATCTTTCTGAGATGATTAACCAAACGCGAAAGCAGCAGGACAACAATCGGCAGAGGAAACATACAGTAGCTACCCAAACTGACGACACATACAAACAGGGATTTTAGCAGTAGGCCTATGACAACATATTGAGGATAAAAAGTATGTGCTCTGTTCGATTATCTAAACAGCGTGGGAAATGTGAAATGGCGCATTATGTTAAATTGCAAAATTGTGTAATTTTCTGGTTTCGCATCGGTGCACAGTAGTCGTTGCCTCGCTTTTTATTTCCACCTAAAAACGTCTCTATACCAAACACAACAGAGAGAACACATTTTAGACCATAGCAGACCTTGTGAGTACAGTAACAAACATCAAGAATTGTGATTCTTATTTAAAGATATACATCAGCAACTATAGCCTACAACATGATTCCTGGCAGGTCAGGCTATCTACCAGCGCAACAGAGTCACGCAGACCCCTGGTGTATCCACAGACATTCAGCATGTTGTAACAGTTGGAGCTTATAGTGCATCCTGGTGTAGGAAACATAGGGGAGAGTTAAAATCACTGCTGCTTGTAGTAATACAGAACAAGGGAGAAACAAAGACGATTCTGCAGTGTCTAAAAGCCATCACTAGTTTGAGAGTAGATAGGTTTAAGAGCGATAAGAGGCAACAGAACATGTGCCTCCTGTCTCTCGAGTCTTCAGAATATCTCTGAACATGTGAGTTTTACACTCACAGCATCATACTGCTGTCTGCTGGTGTTTCACATCGCTCCATTCCTGATGAGCTGCAATGGTACAGTCTTATTTAATGCGTTATGTAATCATCTATTTATAACAGTAAGACTGTAAACACATTTACAGGGAGACATTATCAAACTTGGTCGTCCACGATGAAGATATTTGGTAACTATAAGACAACATGTCAAGAACTACAAAATATTGCCACATCAGGGGTGATAGGCCTTTGTTTTTTGCGGTAACCTTGAATTACTACTGAATTGTAGAGCTATTTACATGACGTGAGGGCAGAACTGTAAGAATGAAGCCCAATATTAATGGGGACATATCATGAAAAATCACTTTTTCAGAGCATGTGCACATACTGTACATGTGGGTAGCCACAAACTGTGAATTAAGACAAGCCAGTCAAACTGGATCAGAAAACGTGATTCAATTCAATTTACCCACAGCTTGACAACTACCTTTGCAAAGGTGTACCATATTTTTTTTTTGTAAGCCAATCAGAACAGAAGGGGGGGCGTAAAGGGACAGGCTCTAAAACTGAGCATTTCAGACAGGGTGGGTGAACGAGGGTGAATAAAGTTATATTTAGACGGACCGGATGAGAAAAATAATGTGTTTTCTGAACATTAAAGCATGTAAACATGTTCTAGTAGAAACCCAAAACACAAGCATGAACCTGAACATGAGCATGATATGTCCCCTTTAATATTCGTCACACATAACCAGATCATTCTTCATTCTCATGGAGGTCTAGTAGAGAACTGTGTTTGTGGTTAAAAACCCTCTAGATGTCTTCAGTGAAGACAGTTAGACAATACATGGTAAATATATTTGCTGTGTGGGTGTAGGTAAGCCAGTAATACTTTAAGAAAAAGTAAAAAATTAAAAATAATGTTATTTGTTTTTTAATTAAAGCAAGGGAAGTATAGTTTTATTTACTGACGTTTTCAGATACCTGCTGCTGAGATTTCTGTCTCCACCCACTACATTCATGCTGAAAACAACAACAGCAATGTGTCTTCCCAGATACAATATCCCAATTACACAGAATAATTCACAGAAAGAACTGTCTACAGTTTTTTATGGAAATATCTTAACTCTACTGTACAGGTTCCTGTCCACAGTGATGTCTGTGGAGTAAGTTACTGTACTGTTTTCAAATGCTATTTTCTGATGCTATGGACACCACAAGAGAAAACAAATCTGCTACACTGTACCCACAATCTTAGCGAATGAAACTGATTTGGTTGAGCTGACCCTTTAAAGTTTGATGTGATGCAATAAACTCAAGACTAATTTGTGCCTTGGAGAGATCAGCTTACACTACTATCAGGCAACAAGCGATAAATGGGATATTTTTTACACCGATGTATAACTCACTACTCTATTTGTTCCAAAGCTGAGGACTTTCTGCCAGATTGTCACCTACAACTTGTCTATTTGTCATTTTGTTGGCGATATACAACACACAATATACACAAGACAAATGCCACGTTAGAAAAATTAGTAGTTGAGGGAACATTGATCTGATCTGAGAACAGAACAGTGACAGAGTGAGAGAAGCTCACTTCTTCTTCATCCTTTCTTCGTGCTTATTTTATTCCACACTCCTCCCAGCAGAGTGTGTGTTTGTGTTTGTTTGTGGTGGCAGACAGTGCACTTCTTCAGGTGTGATCTGTGTGTGTGTGTCCAGCTTGGTGAATGCTTGTAATTGAGTATCAGGATCCACTCCATTTGCGGTTCAACAACCTGCGGTGAAATAAAGTGAAAGGCGTTAGCTACGTCTCCCGGCTCAATCTGATGTTTAATGTTTTTGCATTATAGGAGTGCGAGTGTGTGTTTGTGTACAAAAGAGGAAGCCAGAAAGGAGGGGAAATGAAAGGCAGAGTGAGAGAGAGAGCAGGTGTTGGAGTGGTTAATGGCTGACGGCGTGAATAGCCAGCTCTGTCCGTTCCTGATTAAGGGAATGAACTTCTCCTTTGTCTCGTCGGTCAACAATGAACACCCAGCAGCACTCAAACACCATCCATCAGGCGTTCTTCACAGACGGCTAAATATTTAATGAATCTAAAAACTTCCTTTCCCCATACTGCCAGGCAATTTAGAGCCATTGACAGTGACTTGACCCTTTGGAAAAATGGGGGGACCATCTGTTGTGTTCGTCTGCGCATTCAAATCAACAAAAGATACCGGGGCAGTTTTCACACAGGCCTAAATGCTGTGCACTGTGCAGGTAAATGGAGACAATCTAGGAAATATAAAACCCCTTTTGCTCTTTCTCCTCCTCCGGTCAGTTGTCAGTTGTTTGGATTGAGGTCATTATTAAATGATGCTTTCTACAAATACTCAGTTTTTCATGACAGAAAAATTCTGTTCTGTGTTTGTGAAAATTAAGAATAAACATACTATAAAAACAGCATTCAGACCATCATCCCACATGGAACATTTCTGCTAATTCTAACAATATTGACATAAACCAGCAGAATAATGAGTTCATTCAGTCAACTAAAATTAGGAATTCCTATGATGTATGTATGAAAATGCAAATACATGTTTTTCTTTTTTGTTCTCAAGGCTGCTTCAAAATACTCTATATGTCATTTAAAACCAGACAAAGCAGGTAGAGCTCAATACATTCCTAACATGAGAAACCCAGAAGCCACAGGTGGATGCTGGGATTGGAAGCATATACTGTATACGGTGTACAATTCCCATTTTCCGAAAGGTATAGGTGATGGCATTGACCAAACTCCTTTCACAAAGTGTGAATCAATTTAAAGATTGATGTATTTGCCATCAAAGCTCTATTTCACATCAGCAGTGAGAGACCAGTGCAGCCCCTGAAATGTGTCTTCACCACAGGGTCAGACACCTGCGACAGTATGGATCACCCACCACACGACAGAAACAATCCTCAAAATGCGTGTTGAGATTTAATTGGAAAGTTCATTCCTTTCTCTCTAAATTCAAGCCACACTAGTAATCTAAAAGCCCTTGCTTATACAAATCGCTTATAGGACTCCTTACAGTTCTTTTTCAAGGGTCTGGATTTGGCAGTTATTACCAGTACTTAGACTAAATCGCTGCCTTATACGTATACTGTGGGTTCTGCACGTATTCGGGTAGGCACATCCTGATTGGCCAGCTATGTTTATGCAAAATTCAATGGACAAATGCTTGTGCGTGATTGGAGGACAGTATTACCCACAGATTCCTGTAGAGGGCTCCGCTTGTACTTATGTAAGCAAGTCCGCTCAGGGGGTTGTTATTTATTCACAGTAGTTGCGTTGTTATGTTATTTGAACACAAGCCATGATCTTTTTTCTAATATTACCCAAGCAGTTTTGTTGCCTAAACCTAACCAATTGTTTCAAAGCGTTAACCGCGTGACATTGTGCATTTCCGCAAGCGTGATACAAGGCTGATATGAGGCGTATTTATGAAATCTATTTTTGGTTCAGAAACGTCGACATTCAACGTATCCCGTGGTTTGCAGAAACCTGTGCTGATGTCTTTGCTGTACGAGACACTCGGTTCACACACTTGTTTTTGCAGTTAAAAGTAGATTAGCTGCGTTCTATGCTGATAACACTGCTTTCTACAGAAACAAGACCCCTCGAGTGCAATTTGTTGTATTTAATAATTAAAACTTCCTCATCTCCTCACTTTATTTGTGACTATTTTGAGAGTATCTTTGTTTCAGCACAGTTTATAGTATCTATACCATGCATCTGTTGTTGTTCTTCTGATGCTGTGACACTTGACTTCAACTAATACACACTCTTCAATGAAGACCACTATCAAGTGTAAGTTGTACCTGATGGCTTGAACCCAATCAGCTGGACCACCTGTTTTAATTGAAAAGACATACACAATAGTCAAGTCATATTTAAACAGTATGATATGACAATAATGCAGAGATAGTGCATACGTGTTACTTACTTGATTTCCTGATGCTGGTTTTAAAGAGAAACTCACAAAGCTTTCCTTTCTGAAGCTCTCTGAAAGACAAAAAACACACACCTATTTGTATTTAAGGTTTGCACTTCTCTTTCAAGTCCAACACAAGCAAGGTCACACCATATCAGACAAAGACATACAAGCAGCACGAAGCACAATAAAAAGACAGCTTTGTAAAATACACACAGCAAAACAAAAATGCAAACAATGTGAATTCCAAAAGAACATTATGAGAACTCTCATCTTTTGTTTCCTTCTCTATGCAGATCTCTGTTATTTGCCCTTTTCTTTCTAAACAATTAATGACATTTAGTTACAGCCTTGTGTCGGCAGGACAGATTGCTGCAGATGAGATAAACCGAGATATGAAAAGAAGCGAAATCTGACATCTATCACCATCATTCATCTTTCACTTATTTCAGCCACAAAATGCAGTGAAGGTGCAGGAGAGAGTGTCATTCACAACATGGGTGAACACGTCACTCCTTTTGAGCTTCTAAACAGTTGCACTTGAAACACATAGACCAAATCGACGGAGCACAAAACCTCAGTGCGGTCCTTTGGCGAATAGTGACACATTTTGGCTATGGTCCACAAATCCCTCACAAAATATCTCCTCTTACTCCCCCTAGCCGCATAACACCATGTCACACACACACAGCACACACTCACGCACATCAGCCACAGGTTATACAGCCTACCGTTCTTGATGACCAATGATGTGGAGGTGGAGCTGGGGGGTCCAGAGGTCTCGCTGGTCTCTGGGCTGGAGGGGGTTGCTGGACTACGGCCCCAGGAGGTAATCGGGGCCCGTTGGGAAGGTAGAAAGCTGGTTGGCTGGGAACAGTTCTGGAAAATACATCACAATCAGAAATGTTTCAAAGTGCGGAGTTTATCATTGAATAATTATGTGGGCTAGTCTACTAAACTTAAAAAACTTCCACTAAGGTTCAACTAAAATCAACATATTTTCTGTCCTGTACCGATGGACCCGATCACTGCTGTGTATTTTTTACTCACTCACCGTGAAAGATAAGGCCTTTCTTTTTTCTTTGATCCTCTTTATGGCATTCCTCACCTAAATGAGAAGCAGTGTTTACACCCACTGGTTTGTGCAAAAGGCGGGCAATCTCACATACCGTACAAAGTTACATTCTGATATTCTGCCGCAGAAGGAAACAGGCAGCAGCACTGACAATGGACTGAATGCCTCCTTACCTCACTGTTGTAAACAGCATACACTAAGAAGATATACAGGCCCTGCGGAGAGGAGAGGAGAGAGGCACATGAGGCATGCGAAAGGTGGAAAAGTAGAGAAGAAATACATTCCTATTCCATTCATACAGCTTTTATTGACAATACATTCATCAAGTCTATTTAGTACTCCACTCACTCTCAGTCAAACTCTGCTTTTCTCTAGACCACAAAAAGAGAGAACCATGTATTGCAAAATACCTCTTCATGCTCTCAATCTGTTTGATTTGCTACTCCCTTTTGGCATGAGCTTCAGTCGAATGCAGCAGGGTGCGGCACTCAACTCTTAGCTGAAGAATCCAATCTATCTATATCTGTACCAGAAATGTCATGTGTTTTCTCTGAGATTGCGGTGTGTTGACCTCCTGTATGTCCAGTGATGTACTGAAGAAGTGGGGATACTATAAAAATGTGATCCCTTCACCCAACCATAAATGCTCCATTGCAGTAGTAGCAGCCCACCCCTCTTAAGACCAGGTTAGAATTGAAAAGAACTAGCTTGTATTTGACCACACAAGTGCAAGTGTTTGCACACTCAAAGGCGGTGTGAAAAGCCTGCCATCATATAGAGGGGCGAGATGTGGGGATCTTTTAAATACTCGGATAACGGCGCACATTTTCCGACAGACATTCATAGTGTTGCAGTTCAAAGTCTCAGTCTCTCTAAATGTCTTCTTGTTGCTTTCAGAAAGTTTCAGAAATTGTTGGACACCCATCACTTTCTCCAGTTCCAACATTGGAAACGTTTGATGATACTAGTATCATATGAAAACCTAAGGAATCCATTGGTACCAATCATGTAATACTAGCTTGTCGCAAAGCAGGTTAAATAACGCTCCGAATATATGCAACATTTTGGCAAGGAAAAACTGTCATGGCCATTTTCAAAGGGGTCCCTTGACCTCTCACCTCAAGATATGTGAATGAAAATGGGTTCTATGGGTACCCACCAGTCTCCCCTTTACAGACATGCCCACTTTATGATAATCACATGCAGTTTGGGGCAAGTCATAGTCAAGTCAGCACACTGACACACTGACAGCTGTTGCTGCCTGTTGGACTGCAGTTTGCCATGTTATGATTTGAGCATATTTTTTATGCTAAATGCAGTACCTGTGAGGGTTTCTGGACAATATCTGTTATTGTTTTGTGTTGTTAATTGATTTCCAATAATAAATATATACATACATTTGCATAAAGCAGCATATTTGCAACACTCCCATGTTGATAAGAGTATTAAATACTTGACAAATCTCCCTTTAAGGTACATTTTGAACAGATAAAAAATTAGTGATTAATTAGTGATTAATTGCAATTAACTATGAATCAGGGTTAACATTGACAGCCCCACCATAAACACATTCTGCATTCATATATAGAGTCTGTAGGCATAATATTTTGCCATTTTGGAAGTGTTGTGGTTTTCGTTTGTAGTCTGAGTGGTATTGACCGGTCACGTTCAACAGGCTTTGGTTGAATGCAGGTAAACAGTCCATGTGGAGAGCAAAAGAGGAGGAAAGCACTGGCCGAAATGCAGTCTCAGAACTCACTTGTGGCTCTTGGCTACTTGTGAAACAATCTGGTCGTACACGTTGTGTCTCTACTCTAACTTTTGCGTCTAAAGTTGCTAATCGGACTGTAAGCGGTGGTTACTGGACAATCAAACATACTGCCATAATCGATATAGTTGTTATTTCATTGTTTTATAATTG
Source organism: Sebastiscus albofasciatus (assembly GCA_916701655.1). Taxonomy (NCBI): domain Eukaryota; kingdom Metazoa; phylum Chordata; class Actinopteri; order Perciformes; family Sebastidae; genus Sebastiscus; species Sebastiscus albofasciatus. The sequence continues at coordinate 65,358 of CAKAOI010046772.1, forward strand.
TCTGTGCTTATGTGCTCTTGTATGTTTTATTTAATGCTATCAACCTGCCAGGGACTGCAGATGAAAATTAGACATATTTACATTAAGGCTCATGTTAATTAATACATTAGTGCATTGTCCCTTCTTAAATAAAATAAACATAATAAATCCGACTGCCAGATAATTCAGTGTTGATACAGACATTTAGTGGACAGAAGCATAAGTGGAGGATTTAGTGATATCAGAGAGAGGGATTAGTTTAGTGAATTAAAACCTCTGCTGGATGTTGTTATTCAGCCCTGTTCTGCTCTCACGCTCTGCTGTCTTGGCCCTCAGAGTCTCTCCATAATAGACTGTTGAAGCAGCCTAGAAAAATAACTTTTTTCTTTTTTTTTTGGTAAGAAGAAGATGGGCTGGCCCAGCATCATCCTCCTACCTACATGAGGAAGAACTCCTACTGTAGTGTTATCTGCCCTCAGCTGGACACTGGCTGTAAATCTAAATTAACTAGCAGCTCTCTGGGGGTCACCCAGGGGCTAGCTCATTTTGATTAATTAAAGACCAGGGAAGAGTATGGAGGGGTGGGTGGGGTGAGAAAAGACCAGGAGAGAGATGTACAGAATGGACAGAGAGCATAAGAAAGACAGGGGACAGTGTATGGAAAAAAAGGTTGAAGTGAGGGAAGAGAGTCAGAGAGAGGAAGTAACTGCTGTGTTATCAGGGGAGGAGAGCTGGAGGTAGATGGGGTATGACCTGCCGTTCAAAGGACTCACTGTCTTCTCCCCCACATATGCATGCACGCACGGACACACATGCAAACAGACACAGTTATGAAGTTACAACTGCAGATGACCAGATAAAGACATTACATTTGTACAAAAAACATCTGCATAGACCAGGGGTCAGCAACCTGCGGCTCCGGAGCAACATGCGGCTCTTTAGCTCCTCTCCAGTGGCTCCTCCACTTTTTAACAATGGAAATGAATAACTGTTATTTGTTTACATTTTCATTTTTATTTATTTATCATTGTTGTAGGTCTATGGTACGACGGTACGAATAATAATAATAAATAATAAATCAGAGATTTTGAGAATAAAGTCATAATATTACAAGAATAAAGTCATAATATTATAAAGTAGTAATTTTACGTGTTATTTTATTTTTTTCCCGTAAAGTTATGACTTTATTCTCGTAATATTACAATTTTTTTCTTGTAAAGTTATGACTTTATTCTTGCAATATTACAACTTTTTTTCTCTGAATATTATGACTTTATTCTTGAAATCTCCCCTCAATGCGGCCCTAATACTCCGTAGTACATTTGCACTTTGGCCTCACTGCATTAGACTTATATACACTATGCTTAGACTATAAGCTGTGTTACCTTCATCACAATGCTCAAATCTTTTGCGGCTCCAGACAGATTTTCTATTTTTTTTCTTTGCCTAAAATGGTTCTTTTGATAGTAAAGGTTGCTGACCCCTGGCATAGACATAGACACAATACTGAGTAATCACACACATACAAAGCTATGACACACATGTACACACACAGGCCGGCAGGTCTCCATATCTGTCATTTCAAATGCCAGAAGCAAAACAAACAGTCCAGATGTGTACAAAAATATCTATATATTCATGAAAATGTATTCTTGTAACTTTAGTTTTTGAATCAGTTTTTGTGTGTAAAGATATGTTACTGGCCTAAAGAGTATATGTGTTATGTTACTGTATATGTGATCTGCCAATGTGTGGAGATGTGTGGACCTGGTCTGACGTTAGATTATTACCCCAGTCCGGCCCTGGTTGCTTTCAACATTATTCATCTCAGTGTCCCCATGTCACATCTGTGTAGGTGCTGTGTCATGGTGTGTACTGCTGTCTGCCACAGTTTCTTTTGTCATAATCTGGATGATACTAAAGTCATGAGTTTTCTAATTCTACACAGGGTGGCTTTAATAAGTTAACATTTTACGATGAAAAAGTCATCATGTAGAGCTTTCATTGTTCATGTATCATACTTAAATTTAATTTAGCTGTACCCAGAATTCGTTATTAAATATGTTATTACCCACCCAGCCAAATTTGAATGATTAAATAATTCAGCAAGTATATAAAATTAGGTTTAAACATTTTATACGACACCTCTTGTTGGCCACCCCACTGCTGCACGCCACTTTTGCAGAATGTTAACGTGCATGCTCTATGACCAGACACTTCCGCCGACCGAGCCGGCTAAATTCTGGTTAGCCCTATGCTAACTTGAATGGGGATAAAATAATTCAATAATACAGCTCTTCTAGACTTTCCAAATGTTATCAGACCAGAATTCTGAAACAAGTCATTTCGCGGAGGTTGTGACGATCAAAACAATTTATCCACCGTTTTACAAATGCAATAGTAGCGGCGGATTAGGCTACAGCAGAGCGTCTATGACATAAGCACAGTTTAAGGGTCTAACTCAACGATTCAGTACTATATAGTTCACAGTCTTTTCACATGTTTTCAGAAGTTATTTTCTAACATGTGTAATGTTTTTCTTTACCCATACTTTAAACCTGTCATGACAGATGTTTTTTGCCAACTTGGGTGGGAGGTGTAAACACATTGACTTATCACTAGGGCTGTAAATCAATTAAAATATTTAATCCCGATTAATCATAAATTAATTACACATTTTCTTATCTGTTTAAAATGTAACTTAAAGGCAGGTTTGTCAAGTATTTAATACTCTTATCAACATGGGAATGGGCAAATATGCTGCTTTATGCAAATGTATATATATATTTATTATTGGAAATCATTTATCAACACAAAACAATGACAAATATTGTCCAGAAACCCTCACAGGTACTGCATTTAGCATAAAAAATATGCTCAAATCATAACATGGCAAACTGCAATCCAACAGGCAGAAACAGCTGTCAGTGTGTCAGTGTGCTGACTTGACTATGACTTGCCCCAAACTGCATGTGATTATCATAAAGTGGGGATGTCTATAAAGAGAAGACTCGTTAGTACCCATAGAACCCATTTTCATTCACATATCTTGAGGTCAAAGGTCAAGGGACTCCTTTGAAAATGGCCATGCTCGTTTTTCCTCTCCAAAATTTTGCAAACAATTTGGAGCGTTATTTAACTTCCTTTGTGACAAGCTTGTATGACATGAATGGTACCAATGGATTCCTTAGGTTTTCATATGATGCCAGTATCTTCAATTCTAGCTTTAAAACTGAGCCCACTACAACCTAAAAAGCACAAGTTGCGTGAATGCATTAAAGAAATTAGTGGCGTTAAAACAAATTTGCGTTAACTCGTTGTTATAGTGTTAACATTGACAGCCCTACTTATCACCTTTTTAAGTTGATATGGCGGACTTGTTAGTTGCTTATTCACACATCCAGCAACATTACAACTCATTTGGAGTTGTGTTTTTGTATACCTGATGAATGTAAGTCCATTCACTCTCTTTTAGCTCTGTGTTTGGTCTCCACCAACTCCTGAGGGAAATCTGCTGTTTGTTGCTGAGCAGATAGCATACAGAGGGTTTTTTTTTACAGCTTTTTCATTGGAAACTCAGCTGCCTGCTGCTGCTGATGCTGGAAGCCACGCTCATGAGACCGGTGAGAGTTTGTTTGTTTGTTTACCTGGACGGCATTGAGAGCGATGAAGACATAAGCCACTACTACCGACAGATGAACCAGCACTCCGCACAGCCAGGTCAGACCCAGCACTGGCAGCAGGATGAGAACTGGACGGGTCACAGCCCTGCACACATACACAGAATGCAGATACATGAGTCATAAATGCACATACAGTGTGTGCATGAATTACACACACAAATACAGATACATGATGATAGGGTCTAATAGACCACTGGAACTAAACTCCACACTCCACACGTTGTGGCCCCTTTTGATTCCTCAGTGCTGTGTATACCTTCTCTTTATCAACCATTTTACAAAACAGGAGTATAGACCGATGGAAGGAGCCAGCAAAGTGGAGTTTTCAAGGTATTTTAATGACATTCTCTCCTCGAATATTTCCTCCTTGAATTCTCATCAAACATCTCTGCACAGCTATAGATTTTACTGCCTACCACAGTCATACTCCCGTTTCTTTGCAATCATCCTTTCAGTGATCCTGGTGCTTATGCGGCCAATAACCATTTCACGGGGCAAGGCAGAAAAGGTTGCCTTTGTTCAAACCACTATTGTTGTCACACTGCTGCACCTGGGTAGAGAGATTGAGTTTTCAGGCTGCACTGTGTCTGCAAGGACAAAGCCGGCACTCACTTCCCTCTCTTCCCTTTTATTTTTGAAAGTCGTTTTCCCCTCTAATCTCCTGAATTCACGTTAGCACTCCAGAGCTGGCAGAGACATCTACTTTCAGTGTGTTTGTGAGGGAATGAAGAGAGACACAGGGGAGAGAGGGGAAGACAAATGGGTGAAAATGAAAATCTGGAAAGAACAATATTATGTGGAGAAAATATAGAAGGGAAATGCAGTTGCTAAATCTTCATGTGGAAGCTTGACTCTTCTGTGTTTTTTGGACTATGTGTTGGCAGCACGGTGGTGGAGAGGTTAGCACCACGCGGCAAACTCCAGTGCTGAGAAATTAAGCCAACGCGGAAGCAAAGAACGTATTCTTTTTGGACTGAATGTGACTACCAGACCAGTAAAACGTCCGCCAACAATGTGTCATACAAAAGTAAAACTATGTATAATTCCTACAGTTGTCATACATTTTATGTCTATACCAAAATGGCCTGTTTTGAACGATACAAATATTATAAATATGCATACTATTATAACTATTTACTTACTTACTTATTCATTTATTAGACGTTTTGCCCAGCCGCTTCCCAGAGGAGCATCGAATGAGCGATGGGCATAAATGAAAGTTAGAAAAATCCAGCACACTGATTTTGAGAGCAATCTCAAACTTTTTCATGTCAAGGACCTCTAAAATGGACGAACAATAGACCACAGACCACAGATGTATAAGAGAGTTATGTCCTACGTGTTGATAAAATACTAGCTTTCTGCTGCATATTGGGTTGAAGGACTTTTTTGCCTGAATATGAAAATAAACCCAAGTCTCTCCTCAGCTATAAGACATTAATAATACCTTCTAATTCTAGTGTACTGTTTTTCAATTCTTAAATACTAAAATAAAAAATGTCACCAATACATACTGCACATGGATGTCTTATATAATCCTATTATAAGTACAATATTAGGAGGATTTTAGATGGATTTTTACAGCACATGTATCGTCAGGGTGAATCAGCCAATCACGGGAGATCATTCAACACATTGATTGAGCTCTAGGGGAATAAAGCCGCACATAGTTTTGGATGTATTTGTGCAGGTTTTGGAGATATCTGTCTCTGAGAGTTCTGCCTCCACACAATTACAATGGAGGTGAATTGAGTTTTATTTGTGTTGCTCACAGAATTGCATTGAAAAAAATCTCAACATCAGCATCTCTTCCCTAAATAATTGTTCCCATGGATACGTCACACGCCTCACTAACTGTTTTCATTGGGACTATGTATTGAGTAGAAGGTATATCTCCAAAAGCATGTGCTAACAACAAAGTATGGGGATTGTCCTGGGTAATATGTTTAATGACCCTTTAATGTATGCATATGTGTATGTTTTGCAAGAAAAGCATCACCTGCATTACATGGAAAGAAGTCATCTGCACCATGATTAGCATCAGCAGCTCATGTGCTAGAAATGTTGCTTGAATATATAACTACACTGTAGCAGAATTACCAGAAATGTTTGTACTATAATCCTGTAACCATAGCAACATAGACAGACGTGACACAATGAAAAGGGAAATTATGTTTGCTGCTCAGCTCCTCTGACTGCCAATAATACAGTATGTATTCAAAGTTGAAGCAGAGTGGTTGTAATAGGAAATGCTAATTTTGTAAGAACAAAGCAAAACATGTCTCTCTACTACAAACTGGCACCTTTAAAGCTTAAGGCTGGAGATATATTTTTCTTATTGTTAACAAACAATGAATGTATCATCTAACAAGTATAGTGTGTGTATAAAAGCCTGTCTATCTTCTTCTGAGCCATAGAGCTCCTTTTAAAAAATGAGCCACACTGTTGCACTGTGTGATATGTTCCTTTATTACCATGAACACACACACTGTAATTCTGATTCAATCCCACATACACCGTCCTGATACCCCCGAATGCTCACTAGACTAGAGCACCGAATGTGGATTAATCCACCATTGAAAATAGTCCCCAATAAATGCACTGTTTGAGTAACATTTGATGAAAACTACAGCGAGCAGTTGTTTCAGGAAATTACTGAACCTTTTTCTAAAGATGAGATGATTATTTGTGTCACATTTTCAAAGATGTATGACAAGACAAGAATTAATGGGTTTGAGGCTGACAGGGTAGGGAAGTCAGAGAAGTCTTTTCACAGGATTTGTTGACAGCATGAATACATGGCCAGCCTTATCCATTAACTTGATCGCAAAAGTAGAAGTATTTCTGTATGAAAAAAACTACGAATGGATTCCATCGCCATTCAGAATTGTGTTTTTTCAAGATGAAAAATGTGCATGTTTTACAAAAAAGGCCTTCAAACTGTCCTCAGTAATTAGACTTTTGTTCAGTGGATGGCAGAAACTTTAAAGGTACAATTCTGACTTCACTCGTTCACTCGTTGCCCACATATGTTTTCATGTTTTAGACACTGATTGTTAAGTGTTTAGCAGAACTGAACTGCTAGATGGAAGCACTTAAAAAATAACAGAATTTCTGACTGAATGTATTAAAGACGGAACCCAAGATGTAGAGCTCTCTCTCTCACACACACACGCACACACAGTTGTGTTGGGACCAGGTGTTAAGCTGATAAGCTCTTACAACTCCCACAGCAGACTCCCAAACCTAAACTCCCAATCTCTCACACTGTCTCTATTGACTGTGGCTGGCTCGAAAAAAGGAAACAGCAGAGTACGTGTGCATGTGTGAGAGGGAGAGAGTGTGAGAGAGAGTGGGCGCATGAGAGAAAAAAGACTCATGAAAGAGAGCGCACAAAAAGCAGGAGGAGGAGAGAGAGCGAGAGAGAGAGAGAGACACACAGAGAGAGGTAGAGAAGCCACTGTATCTCACCAGGTGAGGTCAAAGGTCTGCATCTTTGATGCCGAGCTTGGACTGAGCATCTTAGCACGACGACGAGCGCTGGAGACAGTCACCATGACAACCCGACACAGCACGACTGCGTTGACCTGCAGGCAGAGGACAACAGCATCAACATGGCCTCCAGCGAACATGAGACGTGCCGCTGCAGAACCACTTGGCCTCAAGCTCACATGTAGAGGAGGGCACGTTTAGCCCTCCTCCTCAGGCTGCAGGAAATCACATCACACTAGACAGCACTCAGCTGATGGACATTATTTCATTTTTTTTACTGGACCTGGCCGACCTGAGATGGAAAAAATAGAATATAGAGAGAATATATAGAAGGGAAATATATACAGTAAAGCTCAATCTTCATGTGGAAGCTTGAGTCTTCTGTGTTGTGTTGGCAGCACTGTGGTGCGGTGGTTAACACTGTCGCCTCACAGCAGGGCTGGACTGGGACAAAAACTCAGCCCTAGCATTTTGGCCCAGACCGGCCCCATCACCGGTTATTTGTGCTGTGTGTACCACGTTTTGTTGAAGGCTCTGTTCGAGGAAAAATGTGGTTGTTTTGCATATTCGCCAACCTTGAGACCTCAAAAATAGGGAGGATTTGAAAACCAAAGTGGGGGGTCTTTGCGTCCTCCCCCAACAAAAATTAGAGTTTCAGAGACTTTGTTTCCTGAATTCTTGTGACTTTAAAACAATGAAAATAACACAATAATAAGTACACTGCAACAACATTTTTATGTTAAACTTCTAATTTTACCTTTAAATCCCAGGAAAGAAAACTGAATTATTTGACCCTCTGGCATAAACTTTGCATGTGAATATCTAGCATCATCTAATATTCATCAGTTGTAATTCATTTTTTTGTCCCTGCTGTCCCTTTTTTAGGATTATACATGCTGTACAGTACCAGAAACAGGTTAAAAAAAGTAAATTTGATATAAATTGGGAGAAATACGAATTGTGACGGGCAATAAAAGGAGAGGGCAATAAAAAACGGGAGTCGCCTGGTGCAGAGCGATTGGGCCAGCCCAGTGTCAATTAAGGAAAAGAAATGAGCCGATTTACCTGTTTTATGGGCCAAAAAAAAAAAAAAGACATACGTCGGCCCAAAAGGACGTCGGCCCACCGGGAAAACGCCCGGTATGCCAGATGGCCAGTCCAGCCCTGCCTCACAGCAAAAAATGTATTGCCTTCATCATAAAACATCTGTAAAGCCACTTTTATTTGAATATTTTGAAACTTGCATTGTTCACATCCATGTTTTGTTAGCTAGCAGTCTTCTTCTTCTCTTCCTTTTGCTAGTGGGTTAAGGGCCGGGATGCATCACCCGCATGCTCGTGCACATTTAGGTGTGTCCTCATGTTTCACGCTAGAAAACATTTCTCCATAGCGCCACTAGTGGTCAAAAACTCCACAGGTATTCAAGGTGAAACTGTCAAATATGGCATTGGGCTTCAACACAGAGTGCAAGCTGTCACTATCTAAATTTAATATTACTGTCCCTTCTTTTTCCTCTTCCTTCTTTAAACGTTTAAAATGAAACACACAAAAAAAAAACAATTTCAAGGTTTTCTAGATTTCTAGACACACACACACACACACACAGAGATTACATACCGCCAAGACAAATATAACAGGTCCCACAAAGGCCCAGATGGTGTCAGTCTTCACATTGAGCCAGCAGTGATCATCTGCCTTGTACTCATCCACTGATACCGCCAAAGTTACCCCAACTATTAGAACAGGTAGTCCTGAAAAACAATTGGATAAGAAGACAGTGAACTGTGATAGTATTTGTGACAACACAAGAATCAGCATGTTTAAAATACATATTTATGGAACACGCTAGTTGGTCTGTCCTGTTCTCTTAGTCTATTTAGTCTGAAGGAAACATTCGGCACATCTGCTCGGGAGAGCTGAGAGAACCCCGTAATATCGCGTGTTTGTGGTGATTATACAAACACTGTTCTCGACGACATAACACACACTCACAGATGGATTTGGGAACATGAACAGTGGCAGCTGCAGGATGTTTTAAAAAAAAAAAAAAACTGGGTTAAGGTTGTAGTACAGCACAACATGACATCACATCACATCCACCACATAATGTTTAACCCAGTGAGACCTGACTGACTTTACTGTCTTTCAGAAGCTGCAAGTTCAGTTTTAGGGCTAGAGTGAAGGTACAGATATCATATGAAACTAGAAAAACTAAGGAATCCATGGTAACAAATATGTCATGTTAGCTTGTCAGGAAGGGAGCTAAATAACGCTCCAGAGTTAGGCTAAATTTTGGCGAGGAAAAACTGGCTTGGCCATTTTCAAAAGGGCTCCCTTGACCTTTGACCTTAAGAAATGTGAATGAAAATGGGTTCTATTGGTACCCACGAGTCTCCACTTTATATACATGCCCACTTTATGATAACTACATGCAGTTTTGTGGCAAAAACCATGCATTTTTTTTGCAATAAATTGGGTATGACTTGAAAGCTGAGACTCTTGTGGATCCAATGAGCCTGATTGTATTCATGTGTGATGATGTTAGTCCCCATAGTAACCATTTTATTGTAGTGAGACCATTTTTTGAAACTTGACCTCACTGTATAAAATGACCTGTTGTGACTTCGAGGATAATCAGAGGATGTATGGGGTTGTATTGATAATAAGAGGATTTCTGAGCAGTTTGTAGAACAGATGTGCTCGCCATTCAAATTCAGTTCCATTCAATTCATTCTCAAAATGTCAAAAGTTTTCACAGCATGGCTTTTTCTATGGTGTTCTTCAAGGTCTTGGCGACTTAATGTGGTATTTTGGAGGGATTATTGATCATTTTTATCAATTCTCGAGTGGTAAAAAAAATGGTTAAATTTCGCACCAAATCTGTGTAACAAATGGTATCAATCCAAAAATTGCTGCAACAACTTATCAGACATAATAGAGCATGAGGATGGCCTTCATATACTTCTATCACCATGTTCTAAGCCCTTATACACTTTCACAATTTATTTTAATTAATTAATTAATAAGTCATCTTTATTTCTGATTTATGACTAGAACAAGTTGAAACACAGTGCTGAGCTGCATCTCAAATTGATTTTCAGGTTCCCATGAGCTTTCAGATGATGTACACCACTTCTATGTGACATCTACAGCTGCACAGTCTCTATGTAAAGCATGGATTATGTATTAATAAGATGGCCAGGATGCTATGAGGCCCTGAAACGGACAACTTGTTGTAATTATCAGATATGTCAAAAAATATAACACAATAATACATCAATAAATAATATTGTTACTCAGGTAAATAAATAGTGCACAACCTGTGTTTTGGTATCAATTATTAATATAATACCTGTCCATTAGTTTAGGTCTGAAATTTTCTTTCCAAATTTGACATTTCACATTTTTTTCATTTCATGTGACAGTGTCTTTCTTATTATTTCACTTCCCAAAAGGAATGAATCAATAGAGGTGCTATTGAACCACTGCAGCCCGGTGAAGCTGGCAGCCTGTGTCCTCCTCACCCTGTGTGTCCCCACATGAACTCTCCCTATAATCTGTCTAAGAGAGAGAGAGAGAGAGAGAGAGAGAGAGAGAGAGAGAGAGAGAGAGAGAAGGCAGCAACATGCCCCATTCCTCCAGCAGCCAAACCAGGCAAAAGTAAATTCCACCCTCACAAGTCAGGTCATCTATGGCTAAACACACAAGGGAGATTATTGCTGGAGCCGATCTCAGCTGATGTTTGAACAATCAAGCAAATAGATGCATATATTTTTTTTTTAAGTTTAAATTGTGACAGCCACATTTCGCCCACGGTTCAGTTTGTACATCACTACTGAACGGTTCTGTTATACGCTTCAGTTTTGCTTCTCCAGTGAACAGATTTTCAGGAGTTTTTTGAAAATTACACATTATGGATTTCTGCCAGGAGAGAGATCCAAAGGGTTGGGACTGGTACACTGATTCACTGCATAAAGACACAGTCAGTGCAACAACAACTGCACCACATTTAGCTGCAGTGTGATTTAGCTGTCCATAACATGCCTCTCAAATAGGTTTATAGATTAAGAAATTTGACATTAAAGCAAATTTGGTAAATAAATGTGTGAAACAAAATCAGAGACATTACAATATAATTATCTAGAGATATCAAGATCATGGTTCTCCTCATCTGTATCGCATTATCACTCTTTTCATTTTATTTTATTCACCCTTATTTATCCAGGGAAGTTTTACAGAGAGGAAACCTCTCTTTTTCAGGATCACATTCACACAGTTACACACATTCACACCTGGAAGCTGTCCAGTGCAACCACAGTCGGAGCTGCTGAAGCAGCTCCACTAGAGCGGTTGGGGCTAAGGGCCTTGCTCAAGGGCACCTCGGTGGTGGTAATGAGGGAGTGGCAAGTGCTACTTTTCACTTTCTCCGCCCAAATTTACTCTAACCTTTAGGCTGCCACTGCCCGCAATCTCATCATCCATAGGTAATAAACTTAATAAACTTAATTTGGTAATCTGGGAAAATCCCCAGGGATATGGACTGTTGTGATGATGTCATGATGCAGGATCATAGCGAGCAGGATCCTTACTATGTTAGAGCATGCTTTCAGATGGAAAATACATTCCTTTTATTTCACTAATTGTGGTTTACTAGCTTGAAAATCACAATTAGTTAGCTGATACATTGTGGTTCCAACTTGACAAGTCACTGAAGGGAGATGAGAGTTTACCCCAGCCAATGATGTAGTAGAGCTTCATCCTGCGGTCCTCGCTGATGTTGACGGACACGACTTTGCTCCAGAGCAGCAGGCCCTCCACCAGCATCCAGGAGAAGGAGGCCATGAAGAAGAGGTGGAGTAGTGCAGTCACCACAAAGCACGCTGCCTATACAGGATTAAAAAATAAACCAAGATTGGTCTGTGGGCTACAACTAAACAGCAACATCCCTGGGATGGAAGTGGTTTTATTATCATTTGAAACAGTATTTGATCAGTAGTGGAGCAAAAATGTTCAGTTTTGTCCTGAGAAATCAGTGTCCAACACATACTGTAGAGGTTATCAGTAGATCTCATGACAATCTTGATATTTAGACTGAATTGAAAAAAAAGAATCAAAGATGTGGGTGGCAATTTAAAGGTGCAGTGTGTAGGAGTTGATGGCATCTCGTTGTGAGGTTGCAGATTGAAACAAACTGAAACTTCTCTCGTGTGCTTGTTTAGGAAAACTACGGTGACCGATGCAAAAACGTGAAAACGTGAACGGCCCTATCCAGAGCCAGTGATTGGTTTGTCCATTCTGGGCTACTGTAGAAGCAATGAGAGGACCCGTTCCGTACGTAGATATAAACAGTTCATTCTCAGGTAACAAAAACACAACAATTCTTATTTTCTTACTTTTCTTTGTGTTTTTTGGTTTTACAGAAGCCTGTATGAGAAAATTCAAAAGTTATACAATACTACTCAACTACTAAACACGGCAGTGTTTTTTATATAAATTTGTACATCAGTGTGTTGTTGCTGCTTTGAAAGAGTAATTCAAATGCTGCATGTGTGTATCATTTTGTTGCAAAAATGCCATTTTGAAAAAAAGGATTGTTTGGTTCTGATTGCAGAGTTATATTTTTTTACATAAAAGTGAGATGTTTATCTCCAAGTGTTGTGTCTTATTTGGATTGTGTGTAGAGTTTTGAAACAAGGAGACAAAGTGTGAAAGCAAATTGCAAAACAAAAATTGTGACTGAAATCCGCACAAGTACAGTACATCAAGATTGTACAGTACCTGAGTAAATGTACTTAGTTACATTACGATGGTCTTTAAAGCATTTTTGCTGAAAACAGGTGCCTACTGAAGCTGAAAACAAGATTGAGAGCGGTGAGAGTGAACCACAACAGTAAGTGTGGGTGAGTATTGTATAATAACTAGGGCTGTCAACTTTAACGTGATAATAACGCGTTAACGCCAAATTCGTTTTAACGCTACTGATTTCTTTAATGCGTAAACGCAACTTGCATTATTGATCCTGTGGAGGTTGTAGTGGGCTCAGTTTTAAAGCTAGTGGCATCATATGAAACTACAAAATCGAAGGAATCCGTTGGTACCAAACATATCATACTAGCTACAAACTTACGCAAAATTTTGGCGAGGAAAAACTGTCATGGCCATTTTTAAAGGGGTCCCTTGACCTCTGACCTCAAGATATGGGAATGAAAATGGGTTCTATGGGTACCCACATGTCTCCTGTCTGCCTGTTGGGCTTTGTGCATAACTTTCTATGCTAAATGCAGTACCTGTGAGGGTTTCTGGACAATATTTGTCATTGTTAACATTTTGAACAGATAGAAAATGTGTGATTAATTTGTAATTAATTGCAATGAAATATTTTGAATCACTTCCAGTTATGTCTTGTGTCTGCATTGTGCTTTGTTCTATACTGTGGCTGAGAGATTTGATTGTCTATGAGCACATTTTTATTTTGTAATGAATGTAGAAAGAACCCTTTTGTGATTATTTTGTAAATATTCCACCGACTGTAACACACTTCAAATGTACAGATATGTCATAAGCTGAGTCTCACCTCATTAGCAGATGCCCAGTCGCTGCACATCAACAGCAGCTCAGCGATGCCCAGAGCAACAATCAGGTTCTTATGGACGGTGGTACGGTCTGATTTAGGGACACTGCGCAGGTACACACACACACACACACACACACACACACACATATGCATGCAAACACACGGCATACAATATTTGAGTGAAAACCTCACAGTAGTTTTGAGTATTTTTCAAAAACGGTTCGCTGTGTTTTTCTTTTTTTTTCTTCCTTCCATTTATCAATGTGAATCTGGGAGGATTTTATGAAATGCTTTTCACCCTCTGCGCTTTACAGAGTGCACTCTGTGATGTTTCTGACTCACCCCACAGCGATGAAGAGGATGAAGGTGAAGAGGAGGCCACACAGAGACACTCCACAGCCGATGAACGTCAGCACCTGCAGAGCTTTTTCGTTCTCTGGGCTCCTCTGACACACACACACACACACACACACACACAAACATAGAACATGAGCTGTAAATAGCAGGATATACAGTAGATGAAAGCCTACATAAAATATACAGTAATAATTAGAGAGAGTATAATTATGTTACCTGGACTTCATAAACCTGCAGCAGCAATGCAAAATTGGTGGTGTGGTTGCAGTAGCAAACAGTGTATCCATATTGTTTGGACACTACATCACAGCCTTTGGTATTCCACCACCCACCAGCCTCCGGACTAGTTAGACACAACAGCATATACTTACATATCTACATACACACAGAGATGCCAAGAATGAAAATATGCTCCTATCTAAAGCTTTTGCAGCATTTGTCACATTCTTTTGGTGAAACACGTAAGATGACTACGATATTACAGAGGAACGTGAGACCTCCAAATTGGCCACACTTTTTAAAAAATGTTCATTGGTACTTACGTGAGATCAAAATCCCAGAAGGCGCACACTGGATCATACACAGTACCAGTGGGGTTCTGTAATACGTATAGAATATATAATGAATATGATATTTAAATAAGAAAAAAAACTGTTGGAGATTTGAGAGATGTTTGCTAACCTGTACTCTGTGCTGGAGCTGGAAGCGAACTGCTGTGCTAACCGGCTGGTCGTCTCCAAGCACTGTGGTGGATATGACAGAGGAACCCAGGACGGTGCCCAAATACCTGGTTAGGAAACAAATTCACACATTATAGCAATAGTGGAGAGGAGGTCGTGTTGCTCTGGCTCTGGCTCTATCTATTCAGCGTGGAGAGGTGGTCGTGTTGCTCAGGCTCTATCTATCTGGTGTGGAGAGGAGGTTTTGTTGCTCTGGCTCTATCTATCTGGCGTGGAGAGGAGGTTTTGTTGCTCTGGCTCTATCTGTTTGGCGACGCCTGGAAGCTGCCTGACATTTGTGTGACAAATTTGTGATTTGTGATGTTGGGCTATACAAATAAAATTGACTTGAATTTCACTTGAAAATCCAAGATGGCCACCAAATTAAACTGCCGATAATGGTTTCTCTCATAGAAATTCATCTACTTGGTCGATTTGAGTGATCTTGGTGTCAAATTATATGTTTTCTAGCATGCTGGATCTAATTTTTGATAGTTCTAACAATTTTTAACTGCAATATGGCGGCCAGGGAATCAAGCATCAAGACTGAGCAGCATGAAAATATTTCTTATTCAGTAGCCCACAAGTCATTTGCAAGCTGTACCACAATATCTGGCGTACAATAAAAACATGCTATACTATGAAGTGTGTGAATGTACAGTAGAAAATGTCATGAAAGGAAAACAAAAAGCATTAATTTCCAGCTCCACTTGAGCTTATATATTACCTCTGGCTGCCATCCGTGACGGTAGGAACCATGGTGATGTTCTCCTCAGGACTGAAAAGAGGCCGCAGAGAGCCGTACCACGTGTTGACCAACGTGAGCTTAAGGAAGCCTGTGCATTCAACACAACAGCAAAATGAGGCTTTTCTTCAGCTTGCAACAGACTGCCAAATAAAACTACTAAGAGAGATGTAGTTCATTTAGGATCACTTATTGTTCAAGATGAAATGGTTGTTTCAAAACCCAACAATGAGCCTCCATCTGCACTTCACTGCAAGACCTTGGGAGCGTAAGTGAATGCATGCTACATATTCACAAGTTTGTCGTTCATTTGCAAGACTTGGGTTAATAAAATGCATCTTCTTTCTTTGCAAACACTCATCGATGTGATAAGTGTGAATAAGTGATTGCTTTCAGTGCGGAGGATGATGATTGGTTCCTGTGGCATTTTACCTACCGTTGTTATGGAGATCCTGTATCTTCTGATGGGGGACTGAAATACAGTCGAGGTTGGTGTGTTTCTCTGTCTCAGGCCCACAGAAGCTCGATCCTCTGGATCCTTCCTGCAGCCTCTGCTGCTGCACCTCCACTTCTGAAAAAGGCAGGACAACAAAGAGCAAAGTTCAATTTCTCTGCATAAAGAGTCTTAAGAAAGAGTAGACTGTCTTAAGTCATGCCATTAAGAAATTTCCTTAGATAAATAATGTTTCATCAGTCCAGTTACATTTTATGGTGTAAGAAATTCTGAATTGTATATCCTAAAAAATTTAAAAAAATAAATGAAAAAAATGTAGTTTTGGGTCAGAGCAGATTTATTACGTTACAATAATTGTTCTCATGTTATATTTAACACCCTTTTCACTGCTTATTACCATACATTTTTAATAATCACACTAACAGTAATGGTTTGAATTTCAATCACGTTTGATTAACCTGAGCTGGAACAGTGTTACCATGGCAACTTTAGCATATTTCTACTGGGTTTTAAGAAGTCAGTCACTTTAATTCATCTCAGGAATCTACTTGATGTTTTTCTTACTATGTCCTTTAGTAACAATAACCGATAAGGAGGGATGGGAAATTGGACACCTTAAAATGAAAATTGAGGTTTTGGAAGTTTCATTAACAAAATCTTCACAGCTCTCCACCTCCCACCGGAGCTCTGACTACAGGTCAAAGCTGGATCTGGGTCTGTCTGCGGTGGGCTGGCCGCTGCCGGAGGCCCCGCTGGAGTCTGAGTTGAAAGAGTTTCTGGTGAACCTGCATGATTTTGTCTGATTTTGCGAGGAATCTGACTCAGTTGACAAACCGATGACAAACAAAGACAGCAAAACTGTGATTTTTTTGACTTCAATTTTGGGCACCCTGGACTTCTAACCCCCAAAAGGCACAACTAGACCACACTGTCAACCTTTATACCAAATTTGAAGTTCCTAAGTTAAATAGTTCCCGATTTCTGCTCATGGAATGAAAGTGTGACACGCGAACGGATGGAAGGACGTAAATAAGTTTTCGTCAGATATCATACAAGCTGTTGTATGAGGATATGGCTGTCAAAGTTAACGTGATAATAACGTGGTAACGCAAATTCATTTCATCAAGGCCACTAATTTCTTTAACGCATTAACACAATCAATCTTTCAGAGGTTATAGCAAGCTCAGTTTTAAAGCTAGAGTGAAGATACTACATTTTGGTGAGGAAAAACTGTCATGGCCGTTTTGACCTCTGGTCCCTTGACCTCTGACCTCAAGATATGTGAATGAAAATGGGTTCTATGGGTACCCACGAGTCTCCCCTTTACAGACATGCCCACTTTATGATAAACATATGCAGTTCTGGAGCAAGTCATAGTCAAGTCAGCACACTGACACACTGACAGCTGTTGTTGCCTGTTGGGATTTGAGCATATTTTTTATGCTAAATGCAGTACCTGTGAGGGTTTCTGGAAAATATTTGTCATTTTTTTGTATTGTTAATTGATTTCCAATAATAAATATATAGATATGTTTGGATAAAGCAGCATATTGGCCCACTCCCATGTTGATAAGAGTATTAAATACTTGACAAACCTGCCTTTAAGTTACATTTTCAACAGATACAAATTATTAATTTTATATATATATATATATATATATATATATATATATATTTATATA
>CAKAOI010046772.1:83062-164874 GCA_916701655.1 Sebastiscus albofasciatus
AGAGAGAGAGAGAGAGAGAGAGAGAGAGAGAGAGAGAATTTGAATGGAAGCTGATCATATCATCCATGAAACATCTGCTGTTTCCCTCTCTGTTACTGTGTGATTATTCTGTTACTGTTGGGTAATGGACCATATCTTCTTCTTAAAGGTCAACTGTTCATCTGGCATCTTCAGTGCAGCCAGTTTTCTAAAGAACCTTCTTGATGGACTCAGACCATGTGTCTGATGTGTCATCCCTTTGTATCAAAATTCCTTTGCTATAACTTGTTTCACTTTTTCACATGTCAGTGTGTGTGCGTGACTCACTGATGTTGGGTCTGTGAATGCTCAGGTGATCAGTCTCCGCCATCAAGCGAGGGCTCAAGCTGGTCACCATCCGGTCAATACTCTTGACCACATCCATGGGGCCGTTCACCACCTAAAACACACAACGGAGCGCAGGCGTCTCAGCAGCAGCAACGCTCATCCGAGCACGGCCGTCAAAGCCAAAGAGGCAGGCCTACATTTCAAAATGACCATTCAAATGCCGCACAATGAGGAAAATGCTTTCAGCGCTGATAACTGTTCGCCAGAGTCTATGCACAGTTTGGCTGAAGAGGGCACACACAGTTCAATAGATTGGCCTATAATGATGGGTACAATCGTGGATGTTGCCATTGTCTGTTTTGTAACCCCTCCTTCTGAATTCAATATGCCCATCTAAGAGCTGAGCCTTAGAGACAGAGCTGGGAGCAGAGCGAGGGAGGTTTGTGGATGAGTACAGCCACAGTTTTTCAGAGTGCTGTTCCTCCATTGAGTCTGGGCTGAGGTGGCCTTGGAGCGCTGAGAGGCCTGGGGGGAAGGGAGCCAAGCGCTGAGAGAAACACAACACTTGTCATAAGGCAACCTCATCAAGTTGCACACATCAATAGTGCCGAGGCAGAAGTGACAAAAAAAAAAGACTTGGTTGAGAGAACGCGATGTACCAACTGCGAACTCGGTGAGAGCATGGTTTCCTTTCTGAATTATGTTCTGATATCAGAAATTCACAATATTAAAATTGTATGATACAGCTTTTTGTGTCAATCAAAACGTATGGAGGCTGCTGTAGCATTTGTCAGCTCTGTTCTGCCATTCTTGTGGTAACTTCACCACCGGTGCTGATGATGAGCTCTTATAATAGTGTATAATCTATAGAAGCACACTGCCCTCTAGTGCTTTAGAGCAGAAATAACATCTATCTATCTATCTATCTATCTATCTATCTATCTATCTATCTATCTATCTATCTATCTATCTATCTATCTATCTATCTATCTATCTATCTATCTGTCTATCCATCTGTCTATCTATCTATCTATTCTAATCTATCTATTCTAATCTATCTAATAATAATAATTGAAATAACTTCAACTTGGTTATGAATTGCAGGATATTTATGAGTACAATTATCCAAACAATGCAGAACATGTTACATTTTAATTCATAGACCATTACTTTCTGAGGTAACAATTGGGTATGGGAGGTAACAAAGGCCAAATACCAAATTAGAATCATATTACTATGGCTAAATAATATCCTCAAACATAGAGAGAAGGGAGTATAATACAAGTAAAAATGTTTAACAGGTAGAACACATAAGTCCTGGAACAGTATACCCAAAATTATTTTGAATTTTGAAAATGTCAGAAATGGATTCAGCATCCGCAATAACCCCCAAAACCACTTTCTCTCTCTGTCTCTGTCTCTCTCTCTCACTCTCTCTGATTTCAAAATATATTCCTTAATATATATACTGTATATAAGAGCTAAAGACCCTATTTCCTTTAAATCTAATAATGCCTGAAAATTGAATAAGATCTTCACTCAACCGGATCGAAAATGTAATAAAACCCAATAACATAATAACTTGTTGAGTAATGTACTAAAATGTCTGATAATGTATAATAATGATAATGCAATACTTTATGTTCATTTTCAGTCCAGTCCAGAGTTCTACATTTTGTGTTTTAATAATTTAAGAATGTTATATACATTAGATTTGAAATAAAAGACTGACTATTAGGTGCAGACTTTAAGCACAATACAGCCATATGCACACATGGACAGAAACTCATGAACATGCAACAACATCCTGGTCTTCACCCCGTCATTGTCTCTGCACGTACAATTGAGTAAATTGAGTTTATGTTTTTCTCAGTCACTTTCGTGCATTTTTATCCTTAACATTTGCAAAACAGTAGCTGAGTTCGATTCAATTGACAAGCGAATTTGAAGCGAACTTTTGAAATGTTACAAAAAAAAGGCATATCAATTGAATGAGTTTCCATCAACCTGTTTGGAGCAAATAAACTCGGCTACAGCGTAGTTTGGTCAGAAGTTGGCGCTATAGGCTAAGCATGGCTGTAATCCGCCAGTAAACACAGTAAAAGAAGTAGAAGCAGCGAACCGGAAACAAAACAAATCACCTTGGCACATCCAACAATCTATGAGAGAAATATGGAGAGGTCTTCAAGAATTTGTTTCAATTGGGCAAGTTTGAATTGTCCTTTCATGTCAGCTATAGTATTGGCCATGTTTCATGCTGTCCGAAGATGAGCAATCGCACATTATGGGAATAACCGAGAAGATGCCGACAGCACAAACAGCTGAGTTAAATGTTCGCTAGTACAGAATTTGTTCGGCAAAGGCGTTTCCATGATCCATTTAGCGCATCAACTCTTTCTTTGACAAATGCAAAAACCACCTCAAGCGAGCGCAAAAACTTTTTTTGGTATTTTCCATACAATTTTGCCATTTCCATAAAGCTTTTCTAATTCAATACTATAAAAAGACATATGAATGGAAACACGGCTAGTACGTGCATTTCTGCAAACAATTAGTAAAAACGGCACCAAATTGCTGGATTACCTGGAAAAGGTAGTTTCCCTCTCAAAAATAAATATCTAGGTCAATAAACATGTCAATGCCATCCTTGTGTCATTGGTTTCAAACACTGTAGTCAAGACGCTTAGTCATATTTTCAATATGACAGTGTACTCTATCAATATCTTCAGGCTTTGATGTCAATGATATAAAAGTCATAAGGCCACACTTTTCCTGCTTGGCGTATATCAATTTCAACAGTACAGAGTTACACATTAACCTACTATATGTGGGAGATTGATTGCAAGAGACTGGACAGGTATCATATTTGCAAATTGCTTATGATGTGCACACGTGACAAGAAGATGTGGATGTTGAACAAGTAGTTTTGAGAATTTCAATTCTAATATGAGAAATGTACCAAAGCAACTGAGAAAAACTGTAAGTATCATTGATAACATTCAGCCACTAGATGTTGCATTCTCTCTCCCCCTTTCCATTGCATTCACTTCAAAACAAGTTGTTGCCAGTTCATTGCATAACCTGCATATTTTATGGTTGAGTGGAGCGAGACTCTGTGACGAATCCATTGTAGTAAAGTAATGAAATCATTTTGCAATAAGCCTGCATCAGGTGAGTGTGTGAGACTAGGCAGTGTTGCTGTGTATGTGCTACCTCTTTGATGGCCTGCCACTTGAGGGCGTTGTCTTCACTGATGACGCTGTCGGCCACACTGATGAAGTGCTGGCTGAGCTCCCGGATGGTGTCCTGGCTGTGGTTGGTGGCATCGGTGAGTGGCAGTGTGGGGGCGTCGGCGGCCAGAGAAAGCAGCTGGATGAGGGACACCATGTCTGTTGGCTGCAGTCCCTCCTGCTCTGTGTCCTCCAGGGCCTGGACAGAAACGTCCAGCAGGGCAGACGCCTGGGCCAGGCTGCTCAGCCCTGACGGCTGCTGCCCCAGTACTGCCTGGGGGGGTGGAGACAGAGACACTGGTTTCAACACAGCTATGGGATGTCTATTTTTATTTCAGTTTCATTACGAACATTAGGGAGTGCTCCATCTATATCTTATACGATGGATATAATTTAGCTTATTTGATTGCGTTTGTATTATTGTTATTTTGAATAATTTGTCAGTACTGTTGGGGAGCCGTTAACTTGAACTGATGGATATGCTTATTTTAAAATGTCATGATCTAAAGTTTTAAAAGTTTTTTTCTGCTTGTATGCATAATAAACTAAGATATTGCTCCTGTAAATTAATCTATTTTATATTGAATTATTTGGCATAACCAAAATATCGATATCGACATCATAGAAACCTGTATCAAACACCCATGAAAATACATGTCAGACTTACAATTGAATTCTTTATAAATGTAGAATGGTGTAGAACTAATCAAAGGAAAATCAATCAATCAATAAAGAATGAAAATGTAATTTTCCACCCTAAATACACCTTACAGTAAAACACTCTCTGGCTTAATTGAAGACAACTCTATGTTAGGCATGGTTAACCGGCTAAGAAGTCATTTGACAGCAAAAGGTTTTGGAAGGCGGAACGTTTAAAGTAGTAAAATCTCTAAAGGAGTGGGGAAAAGAAAGGGAAGTTATGCCACATGAAGATGTATGGGGTTGTCTACCTGGGTTTTGTTGGAAAGCTTCATCAGATGGTTCATAAAGGCCGTGGGCTGGGAGCTCTGAGAGTCTCTCATCTGCTTCATCTTTAGGTAACGCTCTGTGCCAAAAACAATGTTGACATCAGTGCGGATGATGTAATGGCAGCATGCTCTGCTGCTCAAAGAACTGATCCTTCAGCTGGAAGAGTTCAACTCTGAGCTTGCTGAAGCGTCCAGGATAAAACACTGAACTCTCTGACCTCCCTGTCAACAGGGGGATATCCCTCAAATATTAGTTACAGCAGGGAAATGTTGTATACTCTAAATCTTATCAGTCACTCGAGTGGTTACCGTCAGCAACAAGTCAACACTGTACTGAAATGACACATTAAATGCTTCACATCATGTACTGTATGTAAACATCTCCCTTTTCAGATTGATAGTTTACTTTATGTCACTGCATGAAGAGGTTTGCATATGCATAGCCTGTAGACCTTTTTATAGCCAACATCAAAAATATGTTTCAAACTATATTTCAAACATTGTGAAAAATTTAAAAAATGTGTCCGTTTCCAAAAAAACCTGGAGCTTCAGAACTAAACGATTTCAGGTCTATTGCACTTGCCTCCATCCTTTGTGAATGTATGGAGAGAGTTCTAAGCAGAAACATGACATCTCCTGTAGCTGCTTAGACCACCTATACAGCTTTCTTATAAAAGTCAGAGGGGCACAGATAATGCACCTGTAACCTTGGTTAACAACCTAACAAAGCATCCACAAGTCTCCACTCACTATGCCAGAGTACTTTTCATTAATTTTACCTCCGCAAATACATATTCTTCTGCAGAGACTTGTGCAGGGAGCACTACAGGGGACAATCGTATCACCGCTGCTTTTCTATATTTACACAAACAAGGTCAAGATGGATCATGTTAATTTTAGTTTATTTAAATATGCTGATGACATGGCTCTGTTTGCCCTACTGCAGAAAGAGGATACTGAGAAAGAGTTTATATTTTAAGCATGTGTGTCAACTCTTCAGAACTGGTGCTTAACAAGCTCCTTAGAAATAAATGTGCATCTTCGGATTCGCGTTCGAGTTCAACTTTCAGTTTGTATTCGCGCATGTGTGACCGTGCCACGCGGCCACTTGTTAAACCAAAACACCGACGGGGTCTATGGCTGCAAGCTATTAAATGTGTTGACACTGGACTGAAGAGACAATCTAATATCGAGCGCCCATTTAAATGAATTTGCATATATATGCAAGCATTTGTATGCTCGTAATTTCTTGCTGGTGTAATGTTACACACTAGGTTTCTCCACCAAATACATGACTATATCTGGCCACTAAATATTAGACCACAAGCTAATGTATTCTACCCACTCAGTGATAGCACACAGATCTGGAAAGTCAATTTGTTTAGGTTCCATTTGGAATCTTTGGTGGTTAATGCCCCCTGCATAGCTTGACAAGCCATTGCATTCCACCGTGCTTCTGTTGGCAAACAGCGGGTGCACACTTGTTCGTCATTGTTGTTTGCAAACTGTAAAAGGGTCTATTGTGTTACAGCAGTATTATAAGTAAGCAACCATGTCACTGAATCCCCTATTACTCCCCTATCAATGTTATTTCTTTATTTAACCCTCATCTTACTAACATATTTAACATACAAGGACTACAGAGAACACTAAACTATTGTAAGAAACAACCATCATAGCAAAATGTCAACTTATTTGTCCTCAAAACATTATTAGTTATGTATTGATGTCATCTGATGAAAAAAAAAACATATTATTATTATTTTAGGAAAGTTACAGTTAATTTGCACATTGTGTAAAACGAAAATAGACAAAGACATGAGGAAATCTGTGTCTGTCTCCTTCAAAATGACTGACAGAGTGCCCCTTTACCCCCTGATAGTGTGTGATACTTTAAAGTAGGACCAATGGCAAACATTTTATTTATCTATTCTAGTTGATCTATTAAAACTGTATAGGGGTATTGACTGGGGTTCCCTAGGACCCCAATACATGGGTTGTTTTTAAAAAGCACTGATTAAAACAGAAACAGAAAACAATGGAATGAAGTCATTAGGAACAAATTGGTTAACAAAGTCATGATCGGAACGATAGAACAAAGCACCTGTGAGATATGAGGAAAAGTAGCCTAGTATACCTCTGGGGTCTGCGGGGACCCTAGTTGCTATAGGGTGAGGGTGAGGAAGAGGGGGTATAAACAGGGCTCTAGCTAATATTGAGCATCACAGATGGTGTATATGTACAGTATGTATGATTATGACAGAAACTGGCTAGTAAAAGATAGAAATGCCATGTAAACCTCTGTAGGCTATGTGCACTAAATATCTGATTATTTGTGTCTTATCTTTGACTGATGTTCAATTCTAGGATCTTTTCAGAAGCAATAACACATGAATATAGATTAAATGTTGTTGTTTTTTTCAAACTGAAAAACATGTTTTCCTGGCTACAGCCCCGGGTAGAAATTCAAGAAATGACCTGGTTTCTGATACAACTCTAATGTTCTCACTGCATTGGCAGATTTAACACTAAAGTATAGAATGTTTGAAATCTCAGTTTTTGTCTAATCAATCCCATCACTTCATGCAGGCTATACGCCACCATTACCACTCATATTCTGTCATTAACAATAACGATTAGAAGACAAACCCTGAGCTGCTGTTGTGGACAGTGTACAGTATGAGGCTCACCTCTGCTGCTCCTGCAGATGAACGACAGTGGATCAGAGCAGTCCGTCAGGCCGAACAGTGGGAGCTGATCTGACCAGCCCTGCAGCGTCCTGCAGCCCTGAAGCTCCATCTGCTGGTGCACTGCTGCTCACACATTTCATATGATCACACATTCACACACAAACAGACAAGAGACAGCTTGAGTATGTGTAGATGTCTGAATGAGATAAATATAAGATAACTAAGCACTAAAAACTCTTCAAGCATGAATTGTTATTGTAAAAAAAAACAAAAAAACTGATTGCATGGATCTTGTAAGAGGAAAAGAAACTTAGACTTAGTGGGGGAGTTATTGTTCACCATTGCATGGAGCTCTGTTCTTCCCCCCCAAGCTGCCCCCGCACTGCTGGAGCTGTGGGAATCCCCTCCATCCATCCCTCTCTCCCTCTCTCCCTGCCTCACTGCCCTTCCTTCTGTCAGTCAGTCATCTTAATGTGTTTCAAGAGGTGTCCTCATCTCAGACTGTTCGGTCTGACACTGTCTGGTTTAACAGGCCTCTTTAGGGAGGAATTCATCCTACTATACACACATTGTGATATTAACATGTAGTGTCGTCAGAGGTCAGAAATGTACCACGAGGTCACATGGTATTGCACACCGCAGTCACAGATAGACCCAACTTTTTTTTTATGGTGGTTTGTGAAAAAAATATACCTTGCATTTTTCAAACAAGGGTTTTACTCGGTCTGAACAGTCACTTACTGGACGTCCTGCCCCTCACCTACAGAGACAATAGTTATATCCTCCATATTCAGGCACAGAGAGATTGGATATAACAGAGACATTTGGTAGACCCTTTGGAAAGGATCAGTCCTAGTCACCCATGACGAAATGCTGACTCAGCATATGCATAATGTGATCTTACCTGGGCAAAACAGAAGGACCTGCACCTCTTTGACCACTGGGTGGCTGCTTAGTTGGTCAAGATTCCAACTGAAAAGCACTTCCTGGGTCATGGGTGTACATGCGTTGAGGGCATGGACATGCCTTGATTCCAGGGACATATTCCAAACATTCAGGTCAGTAATATTTCCAAAAAAGGGCTCTGTGAAATTCCCTCCGAACGAATCTTGGTCCTGACCCAGAATGAGTATACCATCCCCATAGATATTCCTAGAAGTGTCTGTGCCCGAGCCTGTATCCTTCCTGTCCCCGTCCACATAGATAGCCCATTGGCCACTGCTCTGGCGCCACGTGACGCAGATGTGATGCCAAGCTCCGTCGTTAGGGAAGGACGCCTTGTACGGCAGGTGCTTCCCATGGATGATGAGCGCCAGAAGGATGCGTCCCTGCATGTCCACTTGGCCTCGTAGCTGGAACTCATTGGTAAAGACGGGCGCGGCGTAGGAGAAGATGGTGGACACGTCGTTCCACTCTGGGTTCCACTGGACTCGAACGCACACGCTGACAGACGACAGGGTGGGAAAGGACATGTTGACACGAGTAAAGCTCTCACGCGATTCCTTTGGGAAGTTTAGAGCTGAGAATTGTGAATCTAAACAAGAGCAGAAGAAGAGTTCATTGATCAATTTTTATTTTGTATTTCGTAACTTGCTTTATAAGTCTGCAGGTCCACTGATTGCACTCACACTGTTTGGAGAGGGCCACAGGCTTGGAGGCTGCTTTGCTGGGATCCCTGACCCAGATAGGCAAGCGATGTCCAGTCTGCCGAAGTAGCTCCGAGGCTGCCTCCCGGTCCTCTGACTGTTCGAGGGTGGCAAGGGAGCTGAACTGGCCTCCGCAGAATCTGTCGGCCCTGGAGAAGGCCAGTGAGTCATTGACCAGCTGGAAGGCCCAGTTAGAAGTTAGATGGACCAGTCTGGATTGTTCTGGAGAGTCAGACACAGAAACAATCACAACAAGCATGAATGAAATAATAATGAGGCATCAATTAAAATACATATTTAATGATTTTTCTTGATGGATCGATTGGATGGACGAGAGAAGCCAGAAATAAGGATTAATACTGCTGGCCACTAACTGCCCACTAAAAGTGATTAACAGTCTCACCATGTGAATCCCCCACTCTGTCTGGCCCAGCATGTGTTGGCTCACTCTTACATACCACCTACAGGAGGAAAAAGTCATTTTCTTTATTATTTTAACAGTTGCTGTGCAGCATTTGTCTGTAACTCAAAAGTTTGAAAATAGATGGTTAATCGTCATTGTTGTTGTATTAAAATATTCCAAGTTGATATGCTTCCAAATAAAACAACACAATCTTAATATAAGTTAAAATGAAACTATTTGCATGGCACAAATATTATATCATGTAGTATAGAATGGGTATTACCACAAATGAGAAGAGTATGAGTCCAGTATGCAGGGCTCCAGTCATCTCTAAGCCAGCGTAGTCTCCAGCTGAAATAAACCACTGGTTTTATCTAGAAAATAATATTTCCGCTGGATCCAGACGTACTTCAGTTTTGAAAAAGTCACAAAGTGAATACAAGACCTTATCAGTGTGTCACTCTTCAACAGGTAGTTCTCAAAAATTCTGGAGTTAATGTCCTGATTCATTGTTGCACTTTCCCCATTTTCCCCTAAAGCAGCGGACAGTCTCTTTGAGTAATCTGGGAACGAACTCCATGTGTAGTATGATCAAACCCAAATCTGGTCCAGACTCCTCATCCAGTACCTCGGCTTCAATATCCAGCATATCCGACAGAGTTTCTGGTATCCTGACTGGGAGAGAGCCAGCGATCCCAGTGCGTCTGTCCAACAGTCCCAGTCTGTCTCCTGCCTCCCTTCAGACCCTCAACCCCTCCCTCCCTCTTTAGTACCCTGAAGCCATCTGCCTTTGTCATGCAAATGCAGTAATTTTTTAAAAGAACCCTACTTACGCAAGCAGTGTCAAGCGTTTGGCACACAGAGTTTATCAAGAGCAGCGGGGCGGCAGACATTTTTACCACACAGCCCTTCTTTATGCCTTCTATATGACTCTCTAAAGTTAATTAGAACATCTGTTTTATTGTTGTACTTCACAGTCAATAAAAGATTAGTTCTACTCATGTAACCAGTATATAGTAAATCGTAAAGTTTGTCGGTTTTGGATGGCTTTCATCCTGTGTTTTTGTCCAACATGCTTGAAAAGCTTTTGTATACATTTTGACATCAAATGCATCTGCGTCCACAATACACCTGTCACATGCTTTTCACGGGCATTTGCAGATCAACAGATTGATGACTAAGTAATTGTATAGGTTACAGAGTTAAACACTGGTTCCCAAATCTGCATTTGGGAAAAAGAGAAAGAAGTTAAGGTGGGACAAGATGGTGCAAACACCAGCCTGACTGAAACACAGAGAGGTCACCTATCCATCACTAACATACATATCATGACTCTTCAATTTAGACACAGCATGAGTTATTTGGTTATTTTTCTGGTTTAGTTATCATTTCTATCAGTTATTATACTTTTATTAGCCTATATTTTAAGTGGATGTACATTTCAATTTAGCACACTTTGAGGAATGTTAACAATGAGAGAAGGACCACTACATTTCTCATATCACTTACTGTTTAACAACCTGGTCAAAGAACAGTGCCACTACTCTTAAACCACCACAGTCTTTGTATAAACGGACACTCAAAATACATGGTAAGAAATCGGTACATTTTCATTATTGTCCAATATTTAAAAAATACAACGTGTTGAGTTGGGAAAACATGATTAAACATGCAAATGCTTGTTTGCTCATCTGCTACCCCTGCCTTTGCTTCACATTGTTCTCCTCCCACCACCAGCTTCATGCATCCCTGAACACACACATGTTTTATTTTTTAATGCCTGTAATGTGTAGAAAGAAATTAGATGACATAAAGTATAGAAAATTATATACATTTATTTATAAGTGCCACAGAGTAATTTGTCATAAGATTTGTCAATCATAACAATTTTTTTTTTTTTAAATTAGAAGAAAATTACAACTAAAGTCCTTAACTACAGTTGAACAGTTTACAAGCACCGTGTGTATTTAGGAAGTAAGGATGTGCACGCACACCGCTATGTCAGCGGAGTTACAGAAGTCGCAGCTTGTTTGAACTGCTGTTCATGTTGTTGGACTAAAACTGAACATCATGAAACATCATGACTTATTTTGTCATTTTACTCTGGAGATTTTTGCAAGAAACGACTGCATGCCAAAAACCCACAGCACTCGATATCAGACAGTCAGCTGCAGCAGAAGATGTTGCAAGCAGAAACAGTTTTGAAACATCAGGGCTCCCTCCAAACCCTCAGGTCTGTACAGAACGCACTGACACAGGAACAATTTTTTGGAAAGTTGTTCTTCCAACTGTAGTGTGTTTTAACTCAATGTGCCTTAAGTCGTAAAGTGGAAACAACGTGGAGGCTACAAAGAAGATGTGCTGTATTTTATTGATTTAAAAACATGTTAGCTGTTTTTGAGTTGTTGTTCTAATTTGAAGGGGCATTCCCGTGAATTTTTCTCAGTCGGGAACCCATTTTTCTGATTGAGATAGTTTCAAAGATTGAGACAGTTTGTGACCCGGCAGCCATGTTGAGATCAATTGAGGAAATACCAAGCACCGCCCACCAGCTGGAGCAAACATTCTCATTTTGCAGATAAACAGTACACTACACAATGTTTCTGAAAACATTTGACACGAGAAATAGGCATTATAGTGACAGAATATTAGTTCATATTTGATCAGCGCTGCCTTTAGTTCGACTGTTTGATCGGAGTTCATGAGTGATTGACAGCTGCCTCCGCTCAATGAACAGCCAATAGGAAAGCTCTCTGTCTGAAATGACCTGTGATTGGCCAAAGACTCCCATCACAGGCTAAATTTTTTGAAGCCTGAAAACAGAGCCATGAGGAGGTGCAGAAGTCTAGTTTTCTCCAACAACACTTGAATTACAATATGCTGAAAGGTTATTATGACATTTTTTCCCAATGATGCCAAAAAACATTCTGCCTACCATCACTTTAACATGAACATCTTCCCTAGTGTGGCTTTACACACCTGTCTAGACAGACTCACACACAGAGACTGCTGTAGCCTACCAGCCACTTGAGAGTAAGACTGCTGGAGTAAAGCCTTAACATCCCTAATGCCCGGAATCCAGTGATCCAGACAAAGACTGATTGAGACAAAGCCAGCCATTGGTATTCCACCCAGGTATCTACTCTCAGTGTGAAAAACTGGACAAGAGCCCATATCCACAAAGGCTCCTCCAGAGTGAGACTCCTGGACTTCGCTCTCCCTCGTGCCCCCCTCTCCAGTCGCCCGTTCATCTAACTGAACAACTTTCTCCTTCAGTCAAACCGAAGTGAGCTCCTTGTCAGCAAACGGATACATTGGTAAGACCCTGTTATACATTTTAAAGAGTGTCCACTTTAAGAGAATGTTACTCCAAATAATCATCCAACTCAACTCGGCTGCAAACAAGAGAGCACGAAACCAGATGCCACACTGCTGTGTCATCACCAAGTAAAAACAATGAAAGGTTAATATAACTTAACCACCACATTAAAAGATGCCACCTGGGCTTTACACAGTGACAGGACAACATCTAATTGTAGAAGGTCCATGAGGAAATCGGCTGAGGCCGCACTGCTCCAAAGAAACCCTTGCACTAATGCCACAGACAAATTCCTGTTGCTATGACTTGACAAATGAAGTTAGTCCCAAAGACGGTGTGAAGCATGCTGAAGTGATAATTAAAGGGGAACAACGTCTATTTTTGAAAACATTGATATTATTGTTGAGGCCATACAGTATATCATGATAGAAAAAATACTGCAACTTGCTCATGTAAGCACATATTGCAAGGGTGCGCCGAGAAACCACAAAGGGACAGCGTCATTATGGTAAACAGCAACTGCACTCATGGAACTTTAACAACTTTTGCAATATAAATAAACATGCTGCCACTTTCCGAATATGTTTTATATTAACAACTAGAAGTGCATTCGGAGAGCGCAGACTTTGCCAAGGCAGGTTTCATGTACGTCGCAAAGGCTGTGGTTTTAATGCACAGGCTGAGCGAAGTAATTAATAGGAAACCCAGAGCCGGATCATGATCCGGATCCCCAGTAAAATCTAATGGATTGTTCATTGTGCCACATCCCACCCTTCCAAAAAGTTTTATTCAAATCCTTCGCAGACTTTTGGAGTAATCCTCCAAACGGACAAACCAAGAAACCAAGAAACCAACGCTGGTGAAAACATAACCTCCTTTCTAAGCCTTTGGCCTTGGCTGAAGTAACAAACACTTATAAGACAGGGATATTGTGTCCATAACAGGATGTGGGCAGCAGCTAGCTTGTAGCAGCTTGTAGTTTCCACAGTGAGGAACAGATCATCGTTAAGGCAGCTCATACGATTCTCATCCACACTCTACTTGGTCAACAAGTCTAGTACTGTATTTATGGAATTAGCTATAGCTAACTTTATTTTATTCTCTAACTAGCGAGTTACCAATATGCCGTGCCTGTTGCTAGCATGGTCGCTAGCCGTGGGATGACCGTCACAACATGCGCTGGAATCCTCTCATGGATACTCTGCTCCAGTGGATATCTCTTTTCAGAGAGATGGTGATGTCATAAGGGGCTTCAGACCCTCTTCATTTGTTGAGATATTCTTGCTGTTTTTATCTGTTGTTGATTGAGTTTCGCCATGGACATTTCTGGCTGCAGGAGATGCTCATTCTTCCGTCTAGAAAAAAAACAAATCTGAATGATTTATCACAAGTCAAGGACAAAAAGGAGGAAAATATCTTGATTGAAAGCAGCGCTGATGTCCCATGTTTGCGGCTGATTGACTTCGGCCTCAGCTACTTTACGAAGAAGACCTCAACATACAAGATCGTCTATGGTACCTAAGCCCCCATTCCACCGGAATTGTACCAGTGCTGGACCTACGGGTTCCACTACAGTGTAGTAACTGGGAGTCATCCTGTACGACATGCTGTACAGGCATACACGATTTGAGACAGCAAGGCTCCTGAGAGACAAACTCAACATCAATGAGGAGTTGTCTCAAAATTGCCAGGACGTGTTGCTCCTGTGTCTGGCTGTAGATCCTCAGCAGTGTCCCTCTCTGGAGCCGCTCTGGCTTCACAACTAGCTCACATACAGTAAGACAGCCCTCTGGACCCCCTTGTGCCTTACCATCCAAAACCTCTATTACCACCCACATGGATGTTTTAATGACCTGACAAGGAGTTTATTTCAGTCAGGACTACTTTAGTCAAAGAAAAACTTTATTTCCATTTTCAGTAATATACATATTTGGTGGTATGGCTCTGCTCTTGGACCTCCCTGCCCATCCATACGCATACCTGGATCCACGTGTGTACCTGGAAAGCATAAGGCAAGGAGAGCACACCTCCTTGCCCTTCCAAGTGCACACATGGAAAGCCAAAGGCTGGGAGAGCTGCAAAGACAATCCAGAGTACATGTTGTGGTTTTAAACAAAAGATTCAAGCATGTGGACACCAAGTGATTGGCAAGTTTGCAATTTGTTTCCGCCGCCCACAAAGTCAGCTATTAGAAGTTTAACTAAAGGATCTGCCACACATCTGAATAAAGCCGTAAGTAACATTTATTTAATAGACACCTGTGTCCGAATGACAAAAAGCCAATACTTTAACGGATAGATTCCCGAAAAGGGCTTAGGAAACTTGTTAAAAAAAGAAAGAAAGAAGGAAAGCGAATTTTCCTTTAACCTCAACACTGGTTGTGGTGTAACGAACTCCTTGTAAACTTGACAGCTGGTGAAAACAGGGAGGTGCTGGAGTGGGTCAACTAAAATCCAGTGAACTGGGTCATAAAAACAGTGGCAGTCAACAGAAATGCCGAGCAAGAGAGGCTAAGGCATTTCCCTGTGCATCCCAGAGCAACACGTACACAGAACACGGTGGAACGGCCCTGACCTACTTAACATTTAATGTTTGGAAGATTACTGTTGTGAAAATAAAACAAGGCAAAAGCCTAAATGTGTCCTGGCGTCTGCTTAAACGTGCTTAGATGCATTAACGCCTATACTCTCTTATCATAATATACAGACATAACAGCAACATATCTGGCGTCTGGAGTGAAAAAAAAGTAAGGTATCATAGTTCTGTGTGTGTGTTTATGCATACAAAGTGTTTCTTTACACTATCAGCCCTGAGCTCAGTGTACAAACAGTAGTTCAGGGCTCTTTTACTGGCTCCGAGTCAACACTTCACTCTGCACACTTCAGTTCAGTAGATGAGCAACTGACTGAGCATTCAGGAGAGGACCATTCAGGTTTTTTGGGGGGAACGGTTTAGCAAGTCAGTAACGCCACATAAATCTAACATCTTTTAACCCATGTGTTTTGACCACACTGAAGAGTTGCGGTTCTTAACGAGGCACCTCGGTGATAAATAGTGCACTGGGTTTTTCATTTGAATAATCTTTCCTGCTTTTTTTTTTTCCTGAAGTCAACTCACACCATTGGTCAGAGCTCTATTAATCAACAAGCTTGGCCACAGTGAGCATAAAGCTCACAAAAGAGGCCGGGCTAATTGACCTCCTCCCTTTCGCTCGCTCTTTCCTCCACTGTAACTCCGCTGCCATTGCCACCCAGTGTATTTCCATGACAACCTGGGGATTGTAAGAGCGGTATGGAAACGTCAAACACTCGGTGGGCTCGCATCGTCGCACACAAAAGGCCAGTGACCTACATGTGGAGCGAGGATGAAGGCTTTTCCCAGAAGAACATAGCGCAGAAGCATTAGAGGACGGGACGGAAACACTGACAATCCCCCCCCCATCCTCCTCCTTTTTTTGTCTCACCCAGCTGCTCGGTTGCAGACCAGACTTGAAATGAAGTTGACTCCTCTAGTATGTAAACCTGCTTCATGGGAAATATACTGCATCGTGATCTCACAGTAACGTGATATGGAAATGGAGCAGGTGTAGAGAGGCAAACTCATTTTTTATTATAAATACTTTGGGGAGAAGAGGGAGTGAGCTCTGCATATGCTTCATGAAGTAGGAATGGTTTAAATGGAGTTGGTAAATTCTCAACAAGCTTGTGTTCCAACTTACATCATCGCGTAAAGAGTAAATAGCTGACGCTTTCAATCCTCTCCTCATATATCTGAGAGGATACATGTCTGTAAATCTGAGGGCAGAAAATGGATGTTCCCTTGTAAACAAGCATTCCTGGTTGGTCAGCATTCAGGGGGCCATGTTTGTCTGGCCTAATCTGGCAACAGCAGATAGTCTTTATGGCCGCCCATCGGCCATCAATCAGGCCCGCTACTGAGGACCTGGTTGACAGCAGCAGGGGTCACACCGTCGCTACGGAGACCGCCTTTGAAAGCAGCCATATAAACGATATAGGGTGCTGGCATGAAACAAAGAGAAGGAGAAAGACAGAGGGGAGAGAGGGACGGGCCAGTCCAGTGTTAATTGTGTCCTCTTTGGACAGAATCAGGCTTCAGCATGAGTGAAACAATACGGAGCTGAGTCAACCCCTCTCTCTGCAGAAAGAGTTCATGCAGTGCAACACAACAAGGTTCACACCTGGGTTTTGCCTCTATAGGATATAGAACAGCTTTGATTGATTTGCATTTTTGTAGAATTGATCAGAAACAGTTTTTAGGGTTGTGTTATAGCGTTAACAATACAATTCTGAGGCATACGCTGTCGTTTTTGGACTACGAAAGCATGAAAATGTCAGATTTGATCGGGTTCAGCACAAAAATATCAGTATCAGTACCAGTGTAATAAATTGGTGATTGATTGAATCTGAAGCAGCCATCACTCAGATGAACAAGTCATATAGCAACACTGTACAGATGCTATAGAAGCAATGCTTGTTTATTAATTTATTCATATGTATTACCTCCGCCAAGGCCGAAGGCCTAGGAAGGAGGTTATGTTTTGACTGGCGTTGGTTTGTTGTTTTGTTTGTTTGTTTGTCTGTTTGCAGGATTACTCCAAAAATCCGTGATGGATTTGAAGGAAATTTTTTAGAGGGTTGGGGTGTGGCACAATGAAGAATCCATTCGATTTTGGTGGTGATCCGGACCATGATCCGGATTCAGGGTATAACACATGCACAGTTACTTTGGCGGAGGTCTGCGCTCTCCGAGTGCCATTCTAGTTCACTTTATTTTA
Source organism: Sebastiscus albofasciatus (assembly GCA_916701655.1). Classification (NCBI taxonomy): domain Eukaryota; kingdom Metazoa; phylum Chordata; class Actinopteri; order Perciformes; family Sebastidae; genus Sebastiscus; species Sebastiscus albofasciatus. The sequence continues at coordinate 100,420 of CAKAOI010046772.1, forward strand.
GTGGTTCTAGTGATCGGCTTTGAGTATTTTTAGCATGTTTGTCTATTGTCTGTGTTATTTGTAAAATGTGTGTCACAATGGATAGCTTGTTTTTCTACTGCAAACCTAATCTACATATGTATGCAAATAAAGGGACATGAGACTGAACCTCATCATACTGTAAGGCAGGATGTGAGCCAAGGCGTATGAACGACATGATAATTCACATGGCATTTATCGTAATAAGTAATAATAATAATCTGTACTGAATGAAATGTAATCGCATCCATGTAAATATGCTATACGCTCAGTCAGTAGCGTAGAAAAAAACTCGAAAGAAATTGATTATGGTGGGCGGAGGTGGATGGGTCCAACAAACCTGTTGCTGCCAGGGATGTGGATAGCAGCCGGTCTATCAGAGGAGTGTACAGTATATCTATAACATAATTTTATATATATATGTATGTTGCTGCTGACTGATGCCTTTTTTAATTGCTGCCTACCTTGTGAACAAAAATAAATGTATCAGTGTTTGACAGTCTGTTGCCAATATTCATATATATTTTGACATGTGTATGCTACTCCATCTATCTACATCCACTGATGATATACGAATACATGGATGGATAAATAGACCTGTATACCTATCCATCCATGATATAGATGGAAAGACAGACAGTGGATAGATTCACTTTCCACCTATAGTATATAGATAGAATTGTATTGAATGAATTGCTTTCAGTCAGACTTTTCTAGCAAATGTTACAACTAACCCGTTATCTGTTTCTCTTCCGCCTCTATCGGTAGGTCACAGAAGCAAACTTCAAGTGTTCATTTGTAGCAGAGATGTGTTGCTTGCATAAAAAAACATGATTAAATACCTCAAATATTTTTTAAGCCCAAACCAAAATGTGTTAGGGTGTGCCCCTCTCTCCCCTAATTATGCTATAAATTATGTTATTTTAACAGTTTATTGTTGCACACATTATAACATTGTATAATATATTAAGTATGTGTTAATGGTTACCAAAAGATCTGTAAAACATCTATAAACATTGTAAAGATAGATGGAGCCGGTATTTGTAAAAATGTGTTAATGGTTAATAATTGGTTTGTAAACCGTCTATAAACATTATTTAGATAGTTAATGATTGGTTTCTGGTCTGTTTATCTATGCAATGTTTATAAATGTTTTATAAACAAATTTCTTAAAGCTGTGCAAATAATGTTTTAATCATTAAATACTTAATACAATATATAAATATTATAATGTCTGCAACAATAAACTGTTAATAAATAGTGTACTAATGTAATCAGAATGTAATTGTTATTGTCTCTTATCAGTTATGACACAATATATAATTTATAAACTAATTATGTCATATTACATAAACTAAAGATAAAATAACAAATTATAGCATTACTAATAATTAGTAAACATATTTACTTATTTGTTTGTTGACAGTAAAATAACTATTAACTAAAGTTGAATTAACTATCAATTTGCCATTTATTAGTTGTGGTTTTTATAAAGTGTTAGCGAGTTATCATGTCAAATTGCATTTGAATGCCTGGGCTAAATTTACATTTATCACATTTTCATTATTTTAAACATGCCAAATTAAATTAATAGACACTTAACATCAAGATAAATAAAAGACATTTAATGCAACATCCTTTTACAGGAACATACCTATTCTCAGCAGAATTCATGGCAATCTGGCCATCAGGCTTCAAGACACTTTGTCATAAATCAAGGTGTTGGACAGACAGACAGACAGACAGTCAGATAGACAGACAGTCAGACAGACAGACAGACAATTGACTGACTAACATTGTCTTTCTTTACCAGTGAAAATGACCTTATCTTATATACACACATTTTAGCATATATTGAGCTTAGCTTTAACAGCTTATCTATACATATATGTATATCGTGTTCTACTGAGTACACTGAGGCTCCAAGAGAACCATTTGTCATCTTCTGTAAAATAAATCCATCCACTTCTTCTTCATTAACACTGCAGGTAAAAAAACAATAAAGATTTCACAGAGGTTTTAGGGTTTAGGGGTAAAATATGGAACAGGAGATGCTTAAGGAGATTCACTCATCTGCCTCTGTTTTTGTGACCTTTCTGTTTTGTAGGAGATGAGCTTTATGTGTCTGTGTATATCATACGAGCTAATGTAAGTCTCTTTTATGGGGAATCCTCAAAGGAAATGTCTGGCAATAGGAAATCCCACGAAGAGAGAAACCTGGAAATGAAAAGAAGCAGCTGTAAAGGGAATACGGGAGAATGTAAACCATGAACCTATTGGCCCTATGAGACTACAGTGAATTAATGTGATGGGGATTTCGCAATCATCGTTTCCCATATATAATGGCTGGTACATTTTCTTAATATTTCCTTATCTAAATATTATTTTATTCTTTTTTCGATATATATTTTTATATTCTCCAGGGAGTGTTTGTTTCACCTACACTTTTTACTTAAGCTACTACCTAGTATTAGAAAGTCTGACTGTATGCTGTTGTGACTGCACTGTACCTTAGTACAATTTGAGGTACTTGTTTATGCTACTTTATACTTCTACTCCACTAAATTTATACAGCTATTCTCAAGAGACCAAAAGTTTCAGAAACACGTTTCATGTCAGCCTCGTATCACACTTGCAGAAACGCATGACAGGTGGTTAACGTTGTGAAATGATTGGTTGGGTTTAGGCAACAAAACTACTTGGTTAAGGTTAGAAAAAAACATCATGGTTCATGTTAAAATAATAACCTGATTAATGTAATTTAAGAAAGTAACGTAACAATGTAACCACCGTAAATAAACAACAACCGCCCTTAGCAGACTTTCTTACATAACGTTGCGTAAAAAGTGTAACAACGTTACATAACAAGCGTAAAATTAACGTTTACTTTAGGTTTCTCACAGGACATGAACAGCGGCTTTCTGGGTGAAAGTCCTGTGTTTGTTTGACCCATCCGACATCCCTCCCAACGGTAGATTTGTTATACTCATGAAACTATTTTTTCCTGGCGACTGGGCTGCACAGTAAGATATCATAAAATGATCATATAAAATATGATGCATTTTTTGTTGATTTATCTACCTGAATAGTATTTGAAATAGTAAAAAATTACAACAGCTATAACATTCGATGGCTGCTCACAATGTACTGCATCACTAATAATTATCCAATCATATCGTAATAATATAAAGGGGCCTTCCTGAATATTGAGTACTGCTTGATACTTCAATATTTTGTTGATAATACTTCTGTACCTTTACTAAAATTTGAATGTGAAACTTTCCCTTTTTAATGGAGAATTTTTACATTGTGGTATTTATTTAGTTTTTACATTTGTTTAGGTCTGAATACTTCTTCCACCACTGACTTTACGATCTTACATTTTTCACAAAAGACCCTTATCTCAAGCTGCTACTTATTTTGATGTATATAATGAATTTCTATAATAAAAAAATGACCATTAAGAAGTGGTAAATTATATTTTGCCACTTCAAAAGTGGGCTAATTTACTGATAATTTTGGTGTATTTTTTGCCTCTATTTCAAACACGGTGTAGTAGAGAGAAGATACACAGGGCTCAGTCCTCTTCATTTTGGCACACTGACACCATGTGGCACAATGCTGCACAGCTTTACCACAAGACCACATTATACCGCAATACTGCTTCATTTCACACTTTGTTCTCTTTGCGCTCAGTAAAAGAACACCTCACATTTCCAGACACCCACACCAATAATGCCTTTATTTTTTCACCACAATTAATGCATTGTGAGATCACTTAAATCACTGTATATGTCTTTATATGGGGTGAGATATAACTTTTTTCTTGTTACTTTTTTATTATCATTAATTTATTAAATGAATTATGTCATTACTGGGTTCTTAACCCCCGATTTTTTTTTTTACTTTTGCAGCTAAAATGGTGTGAACTCTAATCATAGTGTTTGCTCTAGTATACCTTAAACTGTTACACTGAACAGAATTGCAATATATTAAAATAATAAGGTAAAAGAAAGAAAAAAAGGTGCGTCCTTAATACAGTGAAGCCCAGTAAGAATTTTCATTAATAAATTGAGAAAGATAGGATGGACGTATGTGTACTTATATACATATACAAATGACATGTGTAATATACACTGATACTCATTTACGTGTACACATTCCTTTCGTCTACTGGCTTACTTTACGTACAGTAACACCATCTTGTTTCAAAACAGTGAGTATTGCCTCTGATTTTATTCATGATTTCTCCAAGCTTTTAATTAGCTCTATTAAATCTTTCCATGTGTCTTTCGCTTTGCCTCCAATTTCTTGTAATTACTTTTAAAGAATTGTTCTAAAAATTCTAATAATCTTTTTATACTTTTATCGATTATTTTAGGAGGTATTCCATCATGAGTAACATCATATGACCCATAGAAATGTTCTTAATTTCTAAAAAGAGACGTTATACTGTATGACATTTTTTTTCTTTCAACGCCACAGGTTGTATTTGTTCCTTTCTTTGCTTTCAGGGTTTATAGATCAGATACAAACAGCCAGAAGCCTTCAGGTGCTCTTGAAGATAGGTGTTCATAACTGAGTTCAATACTAACAATTTAAGGTATTTTCATTCTTTAAACTTTATTTTTATTTTTAAAGACCACCTCCAGGCACGTTTTAATGCCGGTCACAAGATGTGCATGCTTCGAGTTTTCACGTCACACTTTGACCACAAATGGCTTTCAAACTAGTTGTGACGTCACAAAATTTTGCTTGTACGTCCTTGTTGAACTAGGCGAGACACATTGTTCTTCATGCACTAGTCAATTTTGAGATTTTAGTCTATTTTGCTTCCATAATATGTATGTATATATTTCAGACTGTGGGAAAACATCCAAAATACACATTTAGGTGTTTATTTTACAACCCTTTTCTATTTGTGTCTGTAGATTGCTCCTAAATTCAAGAAACGTTTGCATTAGATAGTGCCTCGTTTGCATATTTAAACATATACTGTAATTTCAGAAAACTTGTAATACAAAAAATAATTGTCTTAATGTAAGTAAGCAACTTGAGAAGTTTCATGGTGATATCTATTAGCTAAAAATGTATCTTGCCAAATGTATGGAATTCTATATATGTCTTTGAGGTTTTTCTCAGACTCTGAGGCAGAAATCTCCACTTCAGTAGCACTTACATACCATGCAAGCAGAGATGGGATCATTTCCGACGCTGCGACATGAGACTCCGCTGTGATAACAGTGATCTGGAGTCTGAGTTTGACGCTGCTGAGTTCCCCGCTCTGGCCTCCGCCTCTGCCTCCGGCCATTTCTGCCGAGACTCTGACTTTGTCTGCTGATGAAGGCAATGATATTTCCTCGGTTTCTGGCGGTTCCACAGTTCGTGGAAGCCTGCCGTCGACTTTAATTCTCCGGGACTTCCCGCTGGTGATGAACAAAGGCCTATAGATAAGCGGGAAGAGACCCTCCCACTGTGGTTCACGTACACTCTACACGCAGCATTGCGGTGTCGGCGGCCTTGTTCGGTGGGTTGAGTGTCGAGGACATATGTACGGCGGCGTCATGGTCGACGCCTTTCCAGTTTATATGGTTTTACCTCTTCAACATGTTGGGCTCCTTTTCAGGAGCCTGTGTGAGTTAGAACAAAGGTTACAACTTTGTAACCATAGTTATTAGTTATTATATAAGCACAGACGGAGCCCTTTACCAAGGGGGCCCTGCCGATCCTACGCCACTCGCTGAAAAGGGCATAAAAACAAAAAAAGCGTGGGATACTAGGCAGTGCCAGACGCCGCATTATATACTGTGACGCGTATTTGGTAGGCACATCCTGATTGGTTGGCAAGGTATATGCAAATCTCAAAGGGCAAGATTGTGTTAGAGAAAAGTATTACCCATAGAGTCCAGTAGAGGGCTCCGCCTGTGCTTATAGAGCTAGGGTTACAATATCGTAACCTTCGTTTCATTCCTATCTATATTCTGAAGGTTTTTGCAGAGAAGTTGTGTGATAGACTGATAAAAAGAGATATCCAAGTTCCCCTCTGGAAAAACCTTTGAGTCTAATATGTCAACAAAATGAAACAAAAAAAGTGTAACCTGACTTTATCCAATGTTCAGATTACTGTTCTGGAAATGTGCAAATTAGCACATATTTGATAAAATAATCCCTCATTTGCATATTTAAACATATAATTTCAGAAAACTTGTAATACAAGAAATAATTGTCTTAATGTAAGTAATCAACTTGGTAAGTTTCATGGTGATATCTATTAGTTAAAATGTTTACCCTATTCTCCTGGGGTGTCTCACCTTAAATGAGAATTTAAGGTGAATGCAGAAAATCAAAGAAAACAACCTTCCAGTGTCAAACTCTGCACAGTATAGGAACAATTAATAAAACATTTCTTTGAGTGGAGTGAGACTTTATTATACAATTTATATGCCTAAAAATATTTTCTCCATGTTTCTTCATGACCGGTTCTGTCATAACTTCTGATCTCATAAAAACCTGCTTATGGATAGCACTTAACGGCTAATCAGCACAACAATCCATGTGTCCCCATGCATCTGAACGTACGTGTGTGATAGCATGGGATCACACCATGTACAATGTCTTCATTTCATTTAATCTGTACAACTTTCACCTGCAAGTCTCTTTTCAACCACTAGATGATGCTCTGGTGTAGGACTTGACAGTGTACTCAATATATATACATACACTGTGTGTGCATGTGTGTGTGTGCGTGTGTGTACGTGCGTTTGTGTGTGCGCGTGTGTGTGTGTGTGTGTGTGTGTGTGCCCAGGAGAAGCTGTCAAAACATCCGTCCCAGTTGTCCCTGCATATCTCTGCTGATCAGAGAGCAGACAGATTTCCTGGTCCCGTTTTACCTGCAGTCACCTGCAGCTGGCCTCCGTAGAGATGACTGAGGTGGAGGCAATTACAGGAGCAAGCAACGGGAAACAGATGTGCAATTATGAGAACAGAGGTTTGCACTTAGCCCGCTCATTGCCCCAGCGTCGTCACTGCAATCCACAATGCAATCCACGGCAGCCAAATCCACAAACAGCTAATTAAGTCCTCATCGCACCTAGAGAGCTACACGCAATGATCATCACAAACACAAGTCAGAGTCAAATCCTCTGCTCGTCACAAGGTGCCTCCGCAGCTCAAAAATCACCTTTCATTACTGATGAATTTTCAGGGACAGGGATAAACTGAATCCAAAATATGCTTTCACCAGGCTGCAGTGGATGAGATCAAAAGCTGTGCTAATGAGTTTGTACCTTTAGACTGAGGATGCCACCAACTAATATTTCTGCTGATACTCAGTCTTTAAATTTCACCTTTTCAGTTGTAACTCAGTCATTTTGTAAAAAAAAAAAAAAAAATGCCTCTTAAGTAGTAGTTACACCCTCATGGCACATTACAATTCTCGACTGAAATGTATCCATCCACCATCCATCCATATTTTCTGACACAATATTAAAGGTCACATGGGGGCAGGGGTCTATTCCAGCAGCAGACACTGGACAGAAGGCAGACTATGTATGCCCTCGACTATCCCTGTTGCCAGACCATTGCGTTGATATTGGACCATTCTAAAAATTACATTAATTGACAACATTTTTAAAAGTTTAGCGCCAATGTTTTTAAATATGATTTATCTTTTTAATATACTGTATATAAAACTACATTTATTGTCTGTGACTGGACATTATCTCTGGTTCCTGGCATGAAGGGTGGATGCATTACATGCTGAGTCTTTGGTCGTCCTTTAACCGCAAGGTTGGAGGTTTAATCTCTGGTTCCTACTGATGGCATGTTGAAGTGTCCTTGAGTGACACACTGAACCCCAAGATGCTCCCTGGGAGCTTTTACAGCAGCTCACTGCTCCTAAGGATAAGTTAAATGCAGAATGCAGAATTCAAATTTAATGTATGTACCTGTATTTATATGATGATTCTAATACAATTTAAGTTAAACCCTTTCCATCTCGCTAAATAAAGAGTACTCTACTGTTTGCATTGGCACTGAATGTTGGCATTGGTGTCAAATGGTCATAAATACTTCTACTCCCCCAGGTTAACAGTTAGCTCTGTCAGCACTGTGGCCGTTGTTTTCACTGTTAACGCCGTTAGCACCGTTAGCTACGAGCTGCCGGCTCAGCCGTCTCCATGTTGAGAGCCGTGTGGAGGCAATCGAAATACTTCTATACGTCTCACATTTAGCACCTTTAAGGCTATCTCACTCTAAAGGCTCAGAGAATTGCGGACAACAATTGTTTGGAGCTGAAGAACACAACAGGCGTATCGTTTTGTCCACAGTGCTTGTGTGGCTGTGGGTGATAACTTGCGATGATGACATGGTCAATTTTCATTCAGGGAGGAGGTGCAGGTTCAGCCCATATGCCCATGAGTTGGGATACATTTATCATCTAATCAACAAGTTCATTTATCTAATCAACTAATGTGAAAGATGGATTGGCAACGATGATGCAACCACTGTGTGTACCAAACATACAGGAAATGTGTGCTGACCGGCTATATCTCCTCATTTGGACAGGAGACTAAAGACATATTTCAAGTGCCACCTCCAAGCAATGGAATTTGTGAAGACAGCAAAGCACATAATATACACACATCCACAACCTGAGGAACGACACAGCTTTGAAATGTTAGCATGCCACTGATGGGACACCTGAATTCTCCGATGGTGTGAACAGCAGTGCCTGTCTGTCTCTGTCATCATAGACCTTATATTATTATCGCACACCAGGGTTTCTTCAACTCATTGCTAGTTGTGATAGACTCAATATTGAGTGGTCACAAATTGGGCGTACTGTAGAATAAAAAGGGAATTAATTCAAGAATTGTAGGTGTTTGACTGACATCCTTATCCAGGGGAATATAAGGGGGGAATTCTGAATTAAGAATTCCAATAGGTTATATCCATGATTTAGGAAAGTTCAATCAATGTTTGTTAACATGAGTTACTTTCTCTCAAAGCCAGAAAAAAGAGTCTCAAACTTGTGATGTCAAAGGCTATAAAGTCTGGAGGTGCAATGAATGGGAGACTCATTTATTTTACCCAATGTTTTATTTCTTTTTTTATATCCAAATGAGCTTCATTCTATTGTTGTGTTCTCAGAAAATGTCCCCATATACTCAGAACATTTCTCTGGATGCTCTCAGTGTCATATAAAACCGTCACAAATTCATGTCTATGGAGCAGTTCCACACTTTATACCCTATGACATCACAAATTTGAGGTTTAGCACAATAGTTTTTGGATTTAGGAGAAAGTTGTTCATGTTTCTGAATATTTTTGAACTGTCTTAGACCATAAGAATAACATGTGTGAATTTTGAAAATGGGCATAGTTCCCCTATAAGTGTTCATATGCTTCAAGTGATCAAGGTTGAGTGTCATCCAACCACGTCTAAAGACAAACGTGGTTATACCTGTTCTAAATGGTCACCCAAAAAACTGCGGTCAGAGCCTCCTGTTTGCTGCCTCCCAACGCCTCCCTGATCTCTCTTCAAGAAGCCTTGAAGTTTCTATGTCAGTAATTCCCCCAAATTCCAAGTTTCAAGTTTGAAATCTGAAATTTGTGGGATTACAAATGGGGATAACGGTGCACACTTTCATACAGTCACTCGTTGAAGGCATTTATGGTGTCGCACTCACTGAACACTTCCATCACGTATGAAAAGTAACGGAAGTATAGTTGTGTGAAGAATACTACATGTGAGCCCATTGGGTGTTTCAGTATCAGGGTCTGTTGCAGGGCTCTAACCTGTGCTGTTTCAATTACAGTTTTAACTGGTTGTTCACCTTGCCACCACAGGCCCGTTTCCGTTTTAACAACTGACATGTTTCAGAAAGAAACGTCCTGTCTATAGACAAACGGTAATCCTACAACTCACTCTACACCTGTTTTAAAGGAATACTTCACCCTTAAAATGATCATTTGTGTATCTGTTGCTCACCCAGAGTTAACCTTGAATTCTTAAAGAAAACGTTTTTTCTCGCATGCCTCCATGGTGAATCCGAAAACGGACAAAAACGGAGTAAATCCTCGATGAATTGAAGTAAACGGAGGCCAGGTTTCTCTTCCACCACTACCGTCTCATACATGGACTTGCAGTGCATATGCACAAGCATGAGACGGTAGTGGTGGAATTGTTTTCAGAACGTTACTGAATAAGTGCGATTTGGATTATATGGCATTATACTCCATTTTTGATTTCTTCGTTCACCATGGAGGGAAACAAGAAGAATTTTTTTTTCAAGAATTCAAGTTAACACGGGTGAGTAATTGATACACAATTGGTCATTTTAAGGGTGAAGTATTCCTTTAAGCTCTAACCACAATGTAAACACCATGTTGTGCGGTTGTGCTGATGTCTGTGACTGTGTTTCAGACTGTAATAAAACATCCGGTAAACTCTTCTGCATAAGGCAGCATTTTAAGACTTCACAACAATCGGTGTGACCGCTGGTCGTGTCGGCTATTTATATGCTGACACACCTGCACTTTCCCTCTCCTTTTGACTTATGCATGCCCCCGCTGACTGATAAAAAACATGGAGGCCATGCGGAATGAAGTGTGCCTCTGCTGATGAGGGAGAGATTGAAGGACCCACATGCGTTTCCTGTGTCTCTCCGGGCTTCTGAGGAGATCTGCTGCTTACTCAGGAGTGAAAGCCTCAAATTAAAGTGTTTGTGCTGACAAAGGACAAATGGGATTTTTCTTTCGCGCAAACGGTGCAGGATTGTGTTGGCTTGCTCAAAGTGTCAGGGAAAAATTGTCTCCTGGTCGACACCTCTAATGAAACATGCGCATGAAATTAAGGCCTGCATATTGCTGCCGATGTTTAGGTTGTACACGTATAAAGAGGCAGGCAGAGGAAGAGGAGGAGGGAAAAAAAGAGAGATAAGGCAAGATACAAGAAGAGAGCGAACGGAGAGAGAGATGAAGCTCCTCTCTCCTGTGTATAGATATGTCTTTTGTACCCTTGAAGAAGGAGTAAATTGAATATTCATGAGTGAGCATGAATAAGTGCTCTGTCAGCCAGTAGTGTCACTGATAGATGAGGGTTGGACCTGCACGGAGCTCCAATGGCCAGCCACGGTCCTCCATAGAGAGCCACGGAGGCGGAGGGGGGGGGCATCAGGTACAGAGAAGGCTTGCCCTGAAAAATAGACAGGATAGAGGGGTTAACTTCAATCCATGCATATACTGAGCTCTATCTTTAGGAGGCCGTGCCACAGGCAGGTACAGTAAGGCCGATGTTGACTTGACAGTTTCAAGCTTTACTGACTGGGCAGCTGGACTGGAGATCACTGGAGATGGGGGGAAAAAAAAGAGCCAAAATATTCTTTTCCTTTTACACACGGCTGGACAGAAGTCTGGGGGTCTCTCTCTCTGATTCCTGCTTTCCAGCCAGTGAGTCCATGGTCCAGAAACCCACTCTAATTTCCTCTGACAAGTTCTCACAGTTGCTTCTCAATCCCCAGCGTCTACCTCCTCCTCCTCCTCCTCTTCCCTCTCCGCAAGAGAAGGAGGCTGACACACACACACACGCACACACACACACACACACACACAGAAACAGATAATTTCACCGCTGATATTTTGATATGATAATTTTATTCATGATGCCACTCCTCGGCCGCTGTGCAGCTCGTCTGTACAAGTGTAAATGAGGAGTGTTCCAAATGTAAAATGTTCTGCTGAGGGGGATCAACGAGGCTCTGTGGCCAAAACAAGGCGATATACAAAGTGAGTTGTGTTCCAGTACGCAGACTGGCCTGGTCCGCACCAACTCCAGTCAGCATGCCTGGCTCCACCAACATACACCAGATGGCCTCATCCTCAGGCAGAGAGAGAGAGAGAGAGAGAGATGGAGGGAGAGAGAGAGAGAGAGAGAGATGGAGGGAGAGAGAAACACAAATAGAGAATGAGAGAGAGAAAGCACCGGTGCTTGACGTGTCCCAGAGGGGCCGGGCTCAGTCAAAGTTATATCCAACACTGGGCTTGGATGCTACTGGAGCTCATCTAATGTAAAGACTAACTAACTGGAAAAGCCTAAATCCCACAAAATGGACATAGTAGGCAACCTTATTTCATTATCGCTCTCTCTTCCTTCCATCTCATTACATATGAGGACTTCCTGTCTGAATTCAACCAAATAAAACTGACCCTTAAAATTATTTTTGGTCAATTTCACCACAGAGATTTACTAGCAGAATACTCCCATCCCTACACAGGATGTTTGTGAGAAGGGTTGAACAAGTTATATTCAATTCACTTCCTGTTGGGGGACAGACAAAAAACAAAAAAAAGACACCTTGACTTTTATGCTTAGTATGGCTCAAACACTGGATCCAACATTTCCCATAATGCAACTTTACAGTGCCTTTCATTCAACCCTCCCTGCCTAGTAAACACCCACAATTTTCAAACTCCACACCCCCGGTTTGTATTATTAGGCAATATGTTCAAAATTCTTCGTTTCCAAGCCCAAGATGAAATAACCTAAATGACATCATCAAGGGTTATTACATCAGACGTTAGAAAGCTCCTTCAGAACCACAGAAGTAATTATACAGCTGTTTTCATTGGCTGTGTAGTAGCAGCCTACTCCCCGTGACAAAGGAAATTGACTTTGACATTTGAAATTGGTGGAGCGCCCCTTTAGCATCAATAAAACAGCAGTGTCTTTAAAACATTTGTATAATAATTACCATGAAAATAAAAAAAATAGACTGTAGATTGGCAGCATGTGAAGTGCATTTAACTCTTTGTGCCATCAGACTGGAGGGATTTTAATCCTTTTCAATAAACTCAAAGACACCAGTGAGTTGGGAAAGGGGTCGGGAAGTAACGGGGTATTATGGGGAGATGTGATCTTAAATCAGAGAAAAGATAAGATAAGATATTCCTTTATTAGTCCCACAGTGGGGAAATTTGCAGTGTACAGCAGCAAAGGGGATAGTGCAAAAAACAAGATGCATCAGCTAACACAGTAAAAAAAGAGCTAAACAAAGTGTAACAAAATATGAACCATTTAAATAGAAGGAAGTATAAAAATAGGAGCAGTATATAGAGTATTGACAATAAACAGACTATTAACAAAATTGTACAAGTGGAAAATGATATTGCATAGTGAGAACGAAATGAAATTCGACCTGAAAATATTAGGTTCTTGCCCGTTTTTAGTGTGTAAGTGTAAGTGTAACAATAGCACTAGCAAGAGGCTTCCAATCATCTATATGGTCTCATTTGTAAAAGCCTGCATTGGTAATCTTGAGAAACTAGCAGGAGTGTGCCGCCGAATGGGCCGAATGAAATGCCGCCGAATGGGCCGAATGAAATGATTGGATAGGCTTATTTTTTTCTTCATTTTTGTCAGAGCATTTGATTTATTGATTGTTGTCGGGATGTAATGACAATTTCAACAAATATAACAAAGTATGTTTTTGAAGAACATTACCAACCCTAGCTTTAAGAGCAGTTATAACACTGTATCTCAGTTAACTTTAAGACAGTATTCTGCCGTTAAATACATGTTTAATAAAAGTAGACCTACAAGCAGGTATACCAGGTCCAAGCACCCGACACAACTCTGAATCAATGGTTATCCAACCCAGTATCACCCCAAAGCGTGTAACAGGCCCGTTTGTCCACCAGAGGATAGTGTGTCATTGTCACGTTTTGCTTTGCAGAGACTTATAATATACTGGAAAAAAAAAAATCGGAAACTTGTGTTTGGTCGATTATTTCTCTGTTGTTACAATGCTAATTGACATTGTATTTTACATGGTTGGAAAGCCTGTTTATTTACCTTCACAATGATGTCCAACTTGTAAGGATCATGCATTTGTGGGATGAGCAGCACAGCTGATTATGTGGGTAGTGCCCAAGAAAAATTTGCCAAAATGCTCTGCCAATGGTAAACAGTGTATTCTCCTGTTGGTATTGACTCTTGTTTTGAGTTGTTTGGTGGATTGGATGATTGAACTCTCTATCAGTAACCAAGAACAAAGAAGACATATTGGCTATTTTACACTTTATTCATTTAATACACCATCAGGAGCCTCAGTAGCGGTGGAAGATCCATATGCAGCCACAACAGCCTGGCACCTCCTCCTCATGCTGGTCACCAACCTGGTCACACGTTGCTGTGGGATGGCGTTCCATTCCTCAACCAGGATTCATTGCAGGTCAGCCAGCGTGGTTGTGTTGGTCACTCTAACACGTACGCCCAAGCTGATCCCACAAGTGTTGAATTGGGTTGAGGTGTGGACTCTTGGCAGGCCGTTCCATTCTTTCTACTCCCACATTGTGGAGGTAGTCTGTGATAAACCTGGCTCTGTGGGGGCGAGCGTTGTCATCTTGGAGGATGAAGTTAGGTCCCAGATTGTGGAGATATGGGATCGGCACTGGATGCAGAATCTCATCCCGATATCTCACTGCATTGAGATGGCCTTCAATGATGACAAGCCTTGTTCTGCCAGTGAGGGAGATGCCTTCCCACACCATGACACTGCCCCCACCAAAAGCTGTTACTCCATCGGTTCAACAATCAGCATAGCGTTCTCCGCATTGTCTCCATACTTTGACCCCTGTCTGTGTTGTGGACACCAGCGCAAACGGGCTTGACGGTGAAGAGCAGTCATTGCAGGCTTCCTGGTAGCCTTATGAGAATACACTGTTTACCATTGGCAGAGCATTTTGGCAAATTTTTCTTGGGCGCTACCCACATAATCAGCTGTGCTGCTCATCCCACAAATGCATGATCCTTACAAGTTGGACATCATTGTGAAGGTAAATAAACAGGTTTTCCAACAATGTAAAATACAATGACCATTAGCATTGTAACAACAGAGAAATAATCCACCAAACACAAGTTTCTGAACTTTTCTTTCCCAGTTTATATTACATGCCCGTATAAACGTGCAGTACCAGCAGGGGGTAACAAAGCCACTGATTTATGTTCAGGCTAGAAAAACACTTAAGTTCAGGGAAAATGTCATGGTTGAGCTTAAAATAAGTAAGTAAACTAAGTAAAACATTTTTTTACGTCAGTACGGAAAAACATGTGACAAAAATCACAACAAAACGTGTTAAACGTCACTAACATAACTTGCAAAACAAAACACCGGTCTGGAACACGGGTCTCCCGGTTGAAAATCTTGTGTTTGTTGGACCCATCCCATCCACCTCGGCCCTATATACTATAAAACTAGCTCTGAAGTTACACTTACGTTACTACTGTACAACAACCGTCACCTGAAGACACTGCACCTTTGTGCAGGCGTGTAATATTCACGTCTCGGCGAGGCAAAACGTGACACTGACAAGCTTTCTTACAGTGGACAGGCAGGTCTGTTACTCACCTGCAACGGGGGTGGGGGGGATGAACACATGAAACAGAACCTACACCTCTTGCCTTGACTTCACCATGGTTGTAACTGCTTTGTCACATCACAATTAATCTGATAATATAGCATGAAGTCTAAAAATCACACATCGAGCGCCTCGAAGAAATCGACCCTTGTAGATTTTTTTTTAAAAGTGTGCAAAAGTGCCAAAAGCACACAGGAGTACTTGAAAGATGTGGAAAGCAAGTGTCATTTTCCATCTCCGAATGGCCGCCCAAAGCCATAATACAGATGGCCCAGTGGCCCCTCCTTGCCTCCCACTGCTCTGTTTTCATTCCTCTCTTTTGGTGATAATGTATTGTCTACAGGGTGTGTAATGATCCTCGCGAGCAGTCGTATACCACTAACAGGCACTTCTGTCAAACACATCACCATCGCTGTGCTCATTGATTTGTGTTGCCTTTAAAATGGGGCTGTTTCCCCCTGCGCCGGGTGCAGCCGTAATTGCATCTTGCTTAAATGATTCAAATAAGGCGGTCTGTTGCTCTTACCTCCGCTTCCCCTCCCTCCCCTGTCACTGTCACCCTCACTTATTTCATTACGGATTCAGCAGACTTGATAAAACAGCAGGGGTGCCCCATTCCACAGCGCTTAGCCAGCCCGGCCGAGACAAAGAAGTGGTCAAGCGGGGCAACAAATCACACCAAATGGAGCGTTTGCTCTTTGTGCAGCCTAGTTATGGAAAACTGATAGCAGCATCCAGAATACTGAATAGGTGTAATAAATGCTGAAGAAGGGGGATTCTTCTCCTAATTGGTGAGGGGGAGGGGGGGGCAATGGAAGCACCGGCATTCCCCTTTTTGTATCTGAAAATGAGTTCTGTGAAATAGTCTAATAGCCTGTACACAGTTAAAAGGGGCAGTGCGATCCCCCCCACCCCCACCCCTCCTTCTCCTCAAAGCCATCCCATCCTGTCTTTGGGCTGACAGATAAACATGTTCTCCGCTGGCTAATTGCACTACCTGTTTCTACCCAGTCTCAAGTGACAGGCTAGCTGTGTCTATGTGAAGCTTCAGATCTCCCGGACCCCGCCATGCTAGAGTAAAACACTCAAATATACAACAGCCAAAGTGAGGCTGAGGAACTTCTGAGGGAGAAAGTGGAGGATTATGTACCTTGAAGCGCACTGTGTAACTTTCCAAATGAGCGGCGAAGTTTACAGCTAAAAGAGACAGCTGTTGGACAGGCATTGATGGATTACCTAACATGACAAGTGCGGCAGGAAATATGACAGCGCCTGTCTAATGATATCAACGTCAACAAGAGGGAAAAAAGCAAAGACAGACAATTTAACAGGTAACCCGAGAAAGTCGTATCTTAGCATGGCGAGTCTCCTCCTTTTTCACAATGAAATAAAGATGTTCAAAATCAATATGCAGCCATATACATCAATATACATGTGCTGCGGGTCCTGAACGTATTCCGTGGAGGTACCTTTGTCTGAATGGACTGCAAGTGGTCATAAAAGATGCAGGCCCTCAGCTGGACACTGACTCCCTCCAATCAGATGAATAATAGTACAAAGGGCTGCTAAATCATTGAGACAGCTGCTCTGCTCTGCCCAGACTGCTCTGGTCCAGCACAACACTGCTAACAGATCAGTGCAGAGGACATAAGAGGCATCGAGGCCCGCAATCCTCCAGACGAAGCCTGGGCTCGCTTTCTCGGGGAGCAAGTCAGAACTGCAGGAAGACTTTCAACCCGAGTGTCTGTGGGAAAAAAGGCTGATTATTCAGAAGCATCAAAACCGACATAGAAAAACCTCACGCATAATAAAAGCGGGACACTGTTTCGATAAACTGTGGAATTCTTAGAAGTTAAAGGCGTGGGGTCTGATCTGTCCTTTTAGACATGAGAGGATAGACTAGTGGACAAGCTGTCCTCTTTTCTCAGAGCCATGTCGATCATCTTGAAGGGGTAAGGGGGGCTTCGGCTTGTCTCACACTGTTGAGGAAGTGACCCAAATATGGGGCAAGGTCATTGCAGACCAATTTCATTTAGATGTAAGCTAAGAGAGTGGGCTGTAGGAGAGAGAGAGAGAGAGAGAGAGAGAGAGAGAGAAAGCATGTTGTTTAAGTAAAACCCTCAAGAACATTATGATTTATTTAAGTGAGGAGAAAATATGAATAATGTATTGGCTATACGGAGCATGAATCTCTTTTGTACTAATTGTCAGGAAGGCTTGCATCCAGTGTGTGAGGGGTGGAGGGGCTCGAGGACCCAGAGATCACAGGGGCGCTGCGGCTCAAAGCCGCCGGTCCTACAGCCACAGCCATTGACTTGCAAATGAGCTCAAGGAGGCTAATTAATGGGGGGGCTAATGAAAGCAGTGGTTGGGCTTGAGTGAAGAAATAATCTGGGACCCCCGTTTCACTTTTCCCCCTCTTCATCCGACTTTTTCTCGCGCTCTCCCTCTTCCACACCATTCCCTGGCTTGATCGTCCTCTCTCTTCCCACAAGATGGCTCGTGCCATTGAAGTTGATTGCAGAACGCATCAATATGTGAACAAAGTTTTTTGGTGGTGGGGTGCAGTGGTGGTGATGGGAGGGGGGGGTGTTAGTAGAATTAGCATTCATTTGAAGCGAGCCCCCCCTCCCCCCTTCATCTCTGTTATTTATTCTGTAGCTTTTGGCACATTTTCTGGTTCTCCACTCCCAGGAGGCGAGATGGAGGGAGATAGAGCAGGGTGTTTAAGCTGTGTGACAGACTGTAATGGTAACTTTTGCACTTTTTCTTTCTTGTTTGCACTGGAGAGAGTTCGACAGCGGCGAATAGAGAAGTCACCCTCTCCTCCTGGATGGTTGCGGTGGTTGGAGGGTGGAGGCGCGTGCTTGGATCTGATACTGTGCGCTGTAGTTGTCTCTCTTTGAAGCGGCGTGACTCCTCTCAGTGCCAGTGGAACTCCCTGTGACTATTAGCACTACTACTACTACTGCTGTGGCTACTACATAGAAACGTTAACCCTTTAAAAACTGTCTCTCACTTAAAGTGTAGGAAATCTTCAGAACCATTTGCTAAAATATAGCTGTAATGACATTTTAAGCTCTTCAAAATCAGGTATCAGCTATGTTTCTGATTGCCTGTGTCATATTCAACATCATAGTCAATTTTATTTGTATAGCCCAATATCACATATCATAAAAAATCTAAATTGGTTTACAATCTGTACGGCATCCAACGCCGTCTCCTTTACAGTCACATGTCACAGCTGTGGGAAACACTACATCGAAGCAATGGTAATGATCTCGGATGAACACCAAAAACTGACAACATCAGCTGTCTGTGAACACCAGACTAAAACCACTCACTCCTTCCACTGGGAAAAGGTCAAAGGCCATCGATGAGAAGTTGGTGGACGGCCTGAGAAATATCAGGAGGACATTCACATCTGACAACGGACACCATCTTTGAGCAAAGTGAGGGGTTACCATCTCCCCTCAACACTTTAAGTGACACCCGAGTCAGCTCCTGTTCCTGAATGTGTTAGGTTTTGTTTTTAGGTTGGATTCCAAAGCAGAAACTGGCACAGGTAGGTAAAAAATTAAACATAGTTCATTTTCCAACAACGAGGAAAAAAAACGCAAGCAGGAGGGCAGGGAGCCGGCCGGCCAGCTCGTGGCTCGTAGGAATTGGACCATGAGGGCTAAGCACATGGAAAACTCAGTCACTGGAGACGCGGAAGCAGCAGCAGCGAGGCAGACCGGAAGATCTGACAAGAAGACAAAAAAACACTGGGAAGTCAAAAAGTCACGAGTGAACACTGGAAAACTCTCAGACTACAATATATACTCAGAAGAAAGAACCTGATGCACTACCGAACCAGACGGAATTATCTGGCGCCATAGTGGAGTGGAGACCAGGCTTTTATGGTGAGGTTGATGAGGTTGAGTGGAACCTGGTGTGCCTTGTCACCCCCTGCCACACACATGCCCTGCCAGGAGTAAAATACAGAGGGGAAGAGAACAGAGAGAGCAAGCAAACACAAAACAACCAACATCCAAAACCAGAACTAACAGAATCATAACAGAATGAAGACAGTGAGATGCTGATGAAAGCTTTGTAAGCCAGAGGTGTGGAATTGAGTCACTTGAGATGAAATCAAGACTTGAGTCATAAAATGATAACTTAAAACTTGACTTGTAAGTCTGGCTTTAAAAGCATCGATTTGAGACATCACTGGGACTTTAGCCTTTTTGATTTGGAATGACTTGGTATAAAAAAGCTGTGCAGTGAATCAACTCTTCCTTTTCCTGAAAACAGATCAGTCCTCATAGTGGGCCGGTAGTCACCGGTATACGCAGTACTGGCACTTCTACATTTTACTCCTAGGCATACCGTAACTTTTTCTTGCATACTTCTCACAAGCTGCATGAATAACCATTACAGGTTCTCTGGGAGATTCATAATCATAAAGTACATCACCAACGTTCTTGCGCAGCCCCTCATAAGCCGTATGAACATAAACAGTGTGTAAACTATGTGGAGAGCATCTAGACGCAGCGGGCAGGACACGATGCTGATTATACCGCGGTCTCGTAACTGGTTCGTAATTTGGTCATAAACAACCGAATCTGTTCCGTGAATTTGTCTGACGATTTCGGCTCCCGAATCTCTTTGACTCTACAGGTAGACATTTTCGTTGCCATCTTCATGTAAATGACTCTTCTTCTTCTTCTTCTTCACCCTTGGATGCTTGTTGTCTTTCAGTTTTGCGCCAGACGCATGATTGAAACGACATCAAAGCGCCCACTCGCTCGTCGTGAATTCTCCGGACAGTGACCGGCTTTATTCACACATGGGCTCAATCGGACATTACGCAGATTTTGTATACTAGGGAGCTGGTAGGGTAAAGTCTGTTTAATGTCCTGTCCGAATGATTCAGTCATTTGCGTTCTCACATATAGCTCCTCTGGGTAATGTCTGGATAAGTTCAAGTTTGCAGTGCATGTGCGAAAGGGGCTTTACACATGACTTGAAAAACACCTCTGCCTGAAAGCTAGTGATGGGACCTTTGAGTTAGATCACTTAGGTCCCCGTTCAGACCTGGCATTAACATGCATAGAATGCATCTCCACATGCATCTTGAGTGACCACTTGTGATCGGATCTCACTTCCCCGCTCTACATGCAAATCAACATGTAAACACATGGCTAACACAGCAGACGTTGTGATGTAATATTACATGAATGTCAGTAGAAATATCCTACATATTTGTTAATTCGGGTGCATTTCATTAACATCAACATATAGGGTTTATTATATTGTATCGGCGGTCCCGGGGCACCTCAATGCCAGCAGCATCGCCACCTTTGTCGAGCAACATCAGGGCACATAACTTCAGACGAAGGAACCGGAACAAAAACACAGACACATCACAGAGAGTATGATAATAATGCACTTCCTGTGCCTAGTCGGATAGTCTGTAGATACAGTATATAGCCTATAGATAAGATATATTTAAAAATTTAAGATTAAGATTTATTTTAAATACAGCTGTACCAACAGGATACAGTACAGTAGTGTACAGAAGCCGTTTCCATGCCGTGAGTCTCACGTCGGCCTGTCTATTCACATGAGGAGCGCAGTGAGACCCTGCAGATCCAAGCAGGACGTCAGTTGAGTATAGGCGGTCTTTAATGTGGCCCAGGACACATTTGTGTACACACTGCTGGAAGAATGTGGCCATATGCGGACCTCTAGATGTGATCTGAGCGATCGGATCTCAATGTGTCCACAATGTGTCTTGAGTGCGTTCAGTTCAGTGTAAATGCTTTTACCTGGAAAGTAACCAGTAAAGCAGCTGTAGAGAGGTATGATACTTGAATAAATGTACCTTGTTACTTCCCACAACTGATTACTGCACTGCCACCACTACTGTTACAAATACTGCTGTTGTTTGTGTACTCCTACTGAAAGCATCTCCTCTGTTACCTACGAATGCTCCTCCTCCTCCTGCTTCCTGCTACGGCTATTACCACTTCTATTATTACTTTTACCACCATCATTGTCAATATTACAGTGCTCTAATAATTCCAGTCTTACAGCTACCATTGCTATTTCTGCTACTACTACTGTAGTACTTCAACTTCTTCAACCTCAGCTAGAACTACTCCAACTATTACTACTACCGCTTCTACATTTTCAAATACTACTACTACTTGAAAGATTTGAACTTGACAACACTGTGAACTTATTCATGCTGTGTGAACACTTTTTTTTAAAGAAAATGTATCTTTTTTAGTTTATTCTGTAGCTTTTGGCACATTTACTGGTTCTCCACTCCCAGGAGGAGAGATGGAGGGAGATGGAGCAGGGTGTTTAAGCTGCATGACGGGCTGTAATGGTAGCGTCTTCAGTTCTTCTCTCTTGTTTGCACTGGAGAGAGAGTTAAGCAGCGGCGAATAGAGAAGTCACCCTCCCCCGCCCCCCCTTCTCTCCTCCTTGTTGCCGTGGTTGGAGGGTGGAGGCGCGTGCTTGGATCAGATGCTCTGCCCTGCAGTTGTGTCTTGTTTTTTTGAAGCAGTGTGCCTCCTCTCAGCCACCCCGGCAGCCCCCGGCACTGCCACCGTCTGCAGGGTCCTGCTGCATAGAACCATGCCGCTGTTTGAAGATATGGAGCGAAAGCCTTCTCTGCTCGACCCCTGCTACCGCCACAGGCACACACACACACACACACACACACACACACACACACACACACACATAGATACATACACATGAATGCTCACACACCAACTCCCACTCATACAATCAAAATCAGTCTCAGCTTGTTACCCTTTGATATGTACTCATGCTCTGACTCCCTCCCTCTCAGACCTCAGTAACAAGCAGCATCAGTTACTACTATACAGTAGTAACACTTAATATAACATTTCAGTTAGAATTATTATTTTTTTTATCAACTAGTTATGCTAAGTAAGGAGTGACCGATCTGGACACATGCTAAAGTTTAATGCCGCTCATATTGCTGCTCAAAACATGCAATCTGGCCTAACTGGAACGATTTGGGCGAATGTTTAGTTGAGTTGTGATGACTGAAAATGTACTTGTACAATATATTCTCATACAACAGTCGGTATGATATCCTCATTTTTCGTGTGTTCTCCTACGAATGTCCAGCAGGACGTCTCAATTTCTGCTCATGTCGCTTCTGCCTTCACAACTGGTTAGGTTTAGACAACAAAACTACTTAGTTAGGATTAGGAAAAGATGCTGGTTTAGGCTAAAATAACTACAAAAGTGGCGTTACTTAAGTACAGAAGTTAAGGGACAAATAAATCAACGTTGACTTCTGGTTTCACACGGAACACAAACAACGGTCTCCTTGGTTTTGGTGGACCCACCCCACCACCCCAACCTCCTCCTTACTCCTTGTCGTTCTTTATACTTCCTGGTTACGTTGATTAAACACAAAATTACTTGTGGGTTATATACGAATTAGGAGCATATTTATGTTCCCTCAGCCCTCAGATCAGTACCTCCGCTGGTGCCTTGCCATTGTCCGGACGGCCCCATGACACGCCCTACTCTACCTCTGATTGGCTTACCTTGGTATTCATACCCTAAACCCTAACCAATCTCACTACTCATTCCTATACCTAAGCAACTCAACCGACATAGGGGCTGAGGGAACATAGGGCTGACTCCTACATGGGAATTACAATGCATTACTTTTCGTAGGTATAGCTACGAACAGTGTATGAGAACAGCCTGACTTGTATGGCTGCTGAATCATTGTTAAAGTTGCTTTAAACAATATTCTTATATTAACGATGGATCAAATTACTATGTGTGATGTGAAAGGGGTCACTCATGGTGACAATCTACAGAGAGCACCAACTTTGCAGCTGTCAGCTACAGTTGCAGCTAACTGCTTTGGTTTTATGGACTGCAACTTTACTGTTTGGATTTAGCTCTCATCAGTGTTGTTTCCAGCAGAAGGAGGGCCCAGTTTTTAGCGAGAAGGGTCTGCCCAATGTACACTACCAGCACAAAACACAGGATAGACAAAGTTAGCGACTTGCTGGTGAACATAGTAGAGTATTTTTTTCAGGTGTTGGTGGAGACCAAAACAGAGCGTAAAGGACAATGAATATTGGACTCAGGTGGAAAGAAACACAAATTAATGCTAATGTTGCTACATAACTGCTGGATGTGTAAAAAGGTAACTGTTTGCTAACAGTTCACAGTAACAACTTTACAAGGTGACAATATGTCAATGTGCTTACAGTTTGCTTCTGCTGCCCCCAAGTGATCAAACATAAAGTAAAGCAGGTTTAAAGTGGAAATGAAACGTTCAACCAAGTCGGTTTACTATATGGATTTCCACCCTAATGAACAATTATATAACAAACATGACAAATGTCAGCATTTAAAAGAAAAAAAAGAAGAAGATCTGTGTCATCTTTCGTGGCAAGAGCGCCGCCATGTTGCAGTACGCCAGGTTGGCTCGGCTAAGTTACACAGAAACAACAGTAGAGACCGTGAAAGACGGAGACTGAGGAGACACAGGAAAGAAGAAAACAAAAGAGGGGACACTATTGTATTGCTCCTGATGTAAAGATGAGTTTTACAATGCTATATCCAAGGACAAAACAGTCCATTTCATAAACTGCTGCTCCAAAGTAAATTATTTAACCAGTGTATAGGAATGATTCTGTCCCAAGCTTTTTGATCCAGAAGTGGTTGCTGGATAACGTAAGGTAACTGGACGCAACCATCACTAATGCTAAGATGCTAACATAGCTCCTCAAGGATTGAATCTGCTGGAGGCTTTTCTCATTTTGACAATCTAACCGGTGACACCACATTAGTTAAGGTTGTAAGGACTATGGCTGTTGGTACTTGTTGTTGGTTTTGTTCAAATATGCTAAATTGTAATTTTATTCTGATGTAGACACCAGTGTCAAACTCAGCCATCCTTTTTTTCCCACACTAACTGGCAACTTGATAACCGACGACACAGAGATAACACGTGATACCAATGGTCCTAATACTGTTGACTCACAAGCCTTGTTAGAAGTGCGAACGTCTGATCTTCCACAGATATAAAAACATTAATTTTGGACTCGTCAGAAATTTTAAAATGATTAATATACAGTCATTATTTTGTTTGCAGAAAAGCCATATATTTATTTGGCACCTTTCTAAAAGCTCTGTGGATGTATTATTATTATTTTTAATTGTCTACATGAAAATATTAGCAATATAACCATTAAGCATTATGAAGATGTAGCTATCATTGTAGCTCTTCCGTTCCTCTGGTATTTTGTAACCCCTGTGGCCTGCTTAGTGGTCACAGGGCAGTGAAATGAATATTGGACCAGCGTATAACCTTGTAGGGAGGTGTTGATTGGGGGATGAGTAGAGGACAAAACTCAATAGCTAAATTGTTTTTTAAACTGTACAGAGTCTTCTTGTATGATGTTTTTCTTCTAACATAAATACTCAATTATGATGTGTAACCTTTTAACCATGAATTATGGCATTTGACATTTTAACAATCAAATGTACATGCTACTGGATTGGGCAGGCCTTAACTTACTTCCTCCAACATGAAACTCTTCCTCTGTCTTACCAATGAGAGACCAGACAGACTAGGTGAGTTAACCTATTCTCTTTTTTGTTCTTCATAACAACAGAAAATAATACTGAAAACAAAATAATTGTAGGTAACATTAACATCTCAGCAACTAACTTGATAACAATGATATTACTACAGATGGGAATGATGCCCATAACTATGAAAAATAAGACCCCGGTTGAAATTACAGTAACTGGAATTATCCGTAAAGCTGTGTTCTAAAGTACTAATGTACAGTAGCTGCTCCTGACTCTGACTCTTGGTGTGGCCTCTCTGGTGGTTCCTCTCTTCACTGTGTCTCCTGGCCCCTGGGTTACTGGATCATTGGGCTGCTAGAGACCCCTGCCCTACCTTGCCTCCCTGCAGCTCCTCCCGTCTCTCCCCAGGTATGTGAACCCATTCTACCCTTTGCCTCCAAACCCCTCTTGCCCCGTCTTCCCCATCAGGGAGCAAGGGGCTGAGATGGATGGCGAGGCAGAGCATAGCCCCCCAGACGGGGTGATTTATGGCGCCTCCTTTCCATCTAGGCAGAGCGGAGGCCCCTAGGGGCCCCGTCTGGAGAGCGCTGGGGACAGCCGCCATCTCAGACCTGACGGCCCCGGGCTCCCAGTCTACCGTGATGCCAAGTACCAAACGGCCACTCCAGAATGGTCACCATTCGTCATATGGGCAGCCTGGGATCTGCCTTAAAGAGCGGAAACACAGAGAGCAGGAACAATGAGACTCGCTCCCTTCCTCCCTCGCCTCTTCCCACAGACATTGATCTCCACTGCAACAATTTATTATATCACCTCTGCTATGGCTACTACCAGGGGGATGGTGGGAGACACCTCCATGCTTTTGTTTAACGGTCCGTACAATCACTATAAATATAGCAACATCATAGGCAACAGAGAGCAACCTTTTCTGTGCTCTATTGACAGCATATGGATACTTTCTGCTTTATCTAAATAGACCTCTGAGCCCGTGCAGCATCGAGACAGCATGCTGTCCTGACTGCAAACATACAATGATAATATGCAGTGATGTAATAGTGAAAAATACTTGAGTAAAGCATGACATACAGTCAGGGATTAAACCTACTAACCACTAATATATACTAAACTCTAATCTATGCTGTTATCCGTTAAATGACTAACTACTGAAGTACAAAAATGACAATCGCAGCTAAGTACATCACTGCTTATTACATGTATGTAAAGCTGCATTAGTAAATTATTGCCACTTAGCAGCAGTGGAACTAACTGAAAACACATTCACATATATGTTATAAATCTTTATATATCTTATAACGTTGTACATGCAACATTAGCATTGGAATTGTCTTTCTGGACAACTGATAAATAAGTTAAATTGTCACTCTCCTTTTAGCTTTGGTTTGGTCTCCACCAACTCCTGAGAAAAAAATAGATATCTATTTAGCTACTAGCTGTGTTCCACCGTTAGCTATATTCCACTTTCCTCACTAGCTTGTAGAATACTACAGTGGGTTTATCAATGTTTTCTTTGCTGCTGAGAACAGGGTTGATTAGAGCTGAGTTTATGGGCTAGCTAAAAGAGGCTAACATTTTCTTAAGGGGAGAGGGGAATTGCAGAGTTGGGTGGTAATTCTCTGAGAGTTTGTAACTGCAAGACATTCGATCCTCGGTTAATATGAAAAATATTCATTGGTGCAGCTTTAGGAAAAAAACACATACATACACAATGCACAACAATGCATTTTTCATAAATGAATAGCTGGCCTGGCACAGCTATTCACCTCCCAGATAGCAAAAGTTGTTAATTCAACATTGAGTCATGGCCATAGAGATTGGTATATGGTTGAGATTGAAAAATCTACTTTAAATAAACATTTCTACAACAGTGTGTGTTGAATTTGGTGCAGTTTGGACATGCGACGCATTCGATTAAACTTTGAATAAACAAGCGAAGGCTCTCTGTGCAGCAGCAGAGGCGGGGCTTCAGGGCTCTGCAGACTGAATCCAGCATGTCATCTGCAGCAGGCAGACTGCGGCTCCTTGACTGAATTTCACTTTTGCTGCTGGATGCTGGATATACTAAAGTTACAACCAAACTCTTCTTCGCTTCTCCGAAGTCAACGAGTGATGAGCGGTTCTCGACAATGCACTCTAAATGGCCCAGTAAGTGTCACAGTGAACACACAGATGGCAAACGTAAAACTCTATAGGCCGACGCCACACATGAAGATTAGAAGATAACAGTCTTATTTGGAGTGGCTCTCAGACTTTCAGCAGTTTGGTTAAAATGCACGTATTCTTGCCCTGCTGTTAGTTAGTAGTTGGCTTTTTTATACAACTGATGAATCTAAAATTTGTGTATGGACCCAGTAGTAAAGGTGAAATGCTGTCCCCTATTTCTTTGGAGCAGGTGTTTCGGTAGTACACGTCACACCTTTAAACGTAGCGAGCGCGTTCAGTTTGGTTTCGATATCGGGCATCTATGTAGATTCAATCTTTCTGCCTAACAGTATTTCACTGTTGATTCAATCATATATTGCTATCTGCACTGTGCTGTGGCCCAGCTTGCAGGGCATCTGCACTGCAGAGAGTGGCCAACACTCTGCAGCCTACAAGTTCACCTGCCAGGCAGCTGGAGTTGTGAAATAGGCTAGTGGGACAGCAGCTTGGAAGCTTCTCAGGGTGGGGGACCAGTGGGCCTGACATGGCCTGGTCCAGCACCACTCTGCATTGCACTTACATGTAGCATTACATTATTATGTTAAGTAGATATTTAACTTAAATTAAAGGTCCTGAATTTAAATTCAGAGCACTAAGCCTATTATAGCATAATAAGATATAGTGAAGTAATGACTAGGTTGTGTCAAGAAATTAACACGCAAATTACGATAGTCTCTCACACGCGAATCTGCAGTCGTAAAATACCATTATTAAAATTGTTTTCAAAAAAGCGACACATTGTTTGGAAAAACTGGTTTGAACTGTCAGCTAAAGTTAAGGTTAGCTAGTTAGTGGTAACGTTACTTGCTACCAGTGTCAGTCTGATCAGTGTGTCCCACTGACGGTATTCTAGTGACACATTACACACACACACACAAGGTTCATTCCAGAGCCTGCAGTGATTGTTTTTAAGAAATCTTGTAAGCCATTGTTTTACATGCTTTTCCTCATTAATTATGTATTATATCACCCACCTGCAACCCATCAGCGATTAACCAGAAATATTAATATGACCCAGAAATAGCTAACAACACTACCCCAGAAAGGCAAAGTAAACAAAAGTACCACTAGCAACCATACTGTCCCATACAGTGAACCACTGGAAGCATTCAAATGCCCTTTACTGAAGTAAAAGTACTAATGAAAAGTAAAAGCACTCATTGAGCAGTAAAATGTGCCCTGTCGTGTTTTACTATTATATGTGATGTTTTTGGATTACTACTGCATTAATATGTATCTTAAAAAAACAGCCGTTTTCAGCTCTGTGACGATGCATTTTCCAGGCAAGTGGCTTTTTTAAATAATTTATTTAGCTTAAGAATCCTTCAGTTTATCAAAAACATTCAACATCAACACAGCTGGAGATATGTGGTTTTCACTTGGCAGGATGGGGATGAAAAAATTGAATCAGAAAAATAACTAAAGCTATCAGATAATTTACAGATTTTTGTGTTCTTGTTTTATCATTTCATTGCAAGGAATATTGATGTTCTCATTTGTACAAAAATTTGTCACATTTGTATTAATGTAATGTAAAATGATCTGTAGAGGTGAGAGAAAGAGAGTCCATGAAAATTCTCTTTGAGTTTGTCACTAACACACTTGCCAGGTTTCCATCCACATGTAGCTAAAAAAAATCTAACCGCATTTCCTGAAAACTGCCAAAGAAAATGTGTAAGTAATGTGTTTACATCCACAAAATGCACATTACCCACAGTCATATGATTTTTTTTTATATATATATAACATATTACAATAGCTTTAAATTCTGCTCTTGCTTGAATAATAGTGAAGTGACAGCTAAATGAGATAAAATGACATTTAACTGCAAGTGGCAATAGGATACATTTTACTGCATCTGGAACACAGTACTGCAGTTCTCTGTTGGCGGAGGGCAGGAAGTGTCAAGACTTGAACATGGTGGCGAGGTTACATGCCAACATCTGTGGGTGGCAGCGCTGGCAGGCGCTCACTGCCTTAGGAATCACTAAGCAAAAATGCAGAATATTCTTTGTGGATTATATAATCCAATATAACTTCACTGATGCAGTGTATTTGCCCTTTTTAAGTGAGGAGGAATCTGATGAGAAATCCCCCCCACCACCACCACTCATCCACAAAACAACAGAACACTGAAAGAAATCAAAATCAAAACATCAGATGAACTCTCCACGGAGCATCCAGACAATGTGTCGTCTGCACAGTAAAAGATATTTCTCTATTTATTAGCTCTTTCTGATTCCCATCACCATTGTAATATTTCCCTGAATCTCAGCAGGCCATTAGTGAGCACACAGATGAAAATTGACAATAGGCAAAAGACAATATGGGAAGGATCAGTGGTGCTGTTCTCTGTGTTATCAGTGTTTTTTGAAATTGTTATTTCAATTAAAAAGCGGATAAACTGCTGATTAATTCAGCACACTTCCCAATTACAGATCAAACGGGCCTCCTGGGGGCTGCAAAGCCCCAAAGATGGCAGATGCCGTGCACACATTCAGGCATATTTCATATGGCTATGAAATATTGAGCTGGTGTGTGGCGTTGTGGTACGCCCGGGTGTCTGTGTTGTTGGGGGCTGTATGTAAATCCGGCTGTGACACCCCTGTCTGCAGCAGGAGACTGATATCTGGGACATGTTGGGAGATACTACGCGGAAAATGATGCAATCTGAAGCTAAGACGCACCAGACGAGTTGCGTCTCACATTCTGCTCGCTATAGCAGAGCAATGCCTGTGCAACTTTGGAGGAAAATGAATGCAAGCATTGTGATGAGATATGCATTGATGTGGGTGAAGGTAATTAAGCATGTTAAGCAAAATTGTGGTTCGTAGGTTAACTTAAAAAAAGTGGACGGAAAAGGCAAATTCTGTTTTTCCTGGATCCTTCTTGAAGCTTTAATCTGGGTTGTGTAACAACATACATAACAAACAGAAGGGGTATTTTAAATATTCTACCATTCAGAAATGGTCTGTTCTGTCAAAGTATTACTGGTATGGTACATATCATTGTACTATGATCATTTGAAACGTAATTTGATGTATGTTTGTCTTACAGATTTCATTAAAAAACACAAATTATGGAAATAAGTGTATGTCAAGACAGGTGGCAAACAGGGAAGCAAATCATCTGATTTTGTACTGTATTAGACAAACACTTTTATTGGTGGGACCATGCTTTTTTTTAATATTGTATCCCATGTATTACAGATCACCTGTTCAGGGGATAAATCAGGGGTTAAAAAAAACACACCGCAAGTGGAGTAACTTAAGTACGGAAGTTACGTGACAAAAACGACTTAGTTAGGTTTAGGAAAAGATTATGGTTTGGGTTAAAATAACTCAGAAAGTGGCATGACTTAAAGATAGGGTCGAAGATGTTGGAAAGCTTGCATAATTTGAAAGTAGCATCGCTGTTTAAACCCACCCGCTCCCCTCGGGGGTCCTTCCAAGGCAACGCCCCCCACACATGCACGATCACTGCCGTATCGTAACTACTTCCATTCTCAAGTAAACTTGCGGCGGTGACGCACTTTGAGTTCAGACTGGTGCACGCCAAG
The DNA here is from genome assembly GCA_916701655.1 of Sebastiscus albofasciatus. Classification (NCBI taxonomy): domain Eukaryota; kingdom Metazoa; phylum Chordata; class Actinopteri; order Perciformes; family Sebastidae; genus Sebastiscus; species Sebastiscus albofasciatus. The sequence continues at coordinate 131,231 of CAKAOI010046772.1, forward strand.
AGTAGAGTATGAGCAGGGAGGCAGGAAGGCATCTAATTGGTTCTTTCCAAGCGGACCGCGAGGCAGTGATTGGTAGACGTTTTTACAGGATTACAGCAGCTACAGATGACGGCTCTTTTCCGGTCCTTTTTCAGAGCTCTTAAGTAACCAATCACTGTCGGGGTGTAAAGACCATTTCAACCAATATAACAAATAGTGAATACTGGAGAACATCGTCAACCCTGCCTTTAAGTACAGAAGTTACATGACAAATAATTCAACGTTGACTACTAACAAGTATTGTGTATGAATCAAAGCCTCTTATATTGTGTCGTAGACCCTGTGTGCACCTGGCAATAACATGTGTTTTAGGTGATCCACTCACAAGTGGACAGTGTATGGGTTTACATTATAGTTAATGGAACTAAAAGGTGCCTTGTACCAACGGCCGTGAAAAAGCCTCGGTATTTGACGCCCTACGAAAGTCCTAGTAATGCCAGGTGTGAATGGGGCCATAGATCTCCATTGTTGTCCAAAAAAATATTAAAACATATCAGTGAGCCACACTGTACTGGGTGACATGTTCCTTCATTACCATGAACACACACACACACACACACACTAGTTTATTTTGACTCAATCCCATACGCAGTCCTGCTGCCACAATTACTTACTACAGCACCAAATGTGGATTAATCCGCCACTGAAAATAGTCCTAAACAAATGCACCATTTCCTCCTGGTTGAGTAATGTTTGTTAAACACTAACCATTAAAGTGACCAACTCTTTTTGGAAATGAATGAGCCTTTTTTTTTTTTTTTTTAAACAAAATGTTATTTCTGAGTCATTTTTAAAGATTTCCATCTTCAGTATCAACCAATGGCTGTGGGGCTGAGAGCCATGGGTGGGGGTATTGAGTGAAAAACTGATTTTAAACATTGTTGGTTTTTGTCTTTCTATAGGATTTGTCAACAACAGCGAAAACATAGAATAACGCCAGACTTATCCTTGAGATTTAGATTTCTGCATCATACACATCTACTGGTTTCTGTTAATTCCCAGTTAATACATATTTCGACTTGCAGAGACTTGTCTTGACTTGACTTAGGTAACCCATCACAGGCCATCAGTGCACTGCATCCATCTGCTTTCATTTTAAACACTAACCTTTACAACCGTAAAAGCAGAGATCATGCTCCCAATGATAGATGTTCTCATTCAATCACATTTCAAGTGTCGGCATGTGGAAGTTGAAAAGACGTTGCTGTTGTTTTTTATCATAGTTATTTTTAATGCTATGAGCACCACTACATGGAGAGATACAAGCAATGTCATAAAATATGTTGTGAAAGTGCACCTCAAATGTAGCATAGTGATTTAACACAGTGAAATAAATAGTTATTAGTAGTACTGTGTGTGTTTCATAAAGCACTGCCAATATTCCGCAAACGCTATCTTCCCGTGTAAATGCTGAGAACAGGTCACACATCAATGACCTAACTGTAAGAAAAAATGAAAAGCCCCTGAGCATCAGAACATGCAATATTGCCTTTATATCTGCATGCTTGCTAATAAACCAGCACAGACAGTTTTAAAATAACCTCACAGATGTATTTACATGTGTAGAGTCTTTCCCGCTCCCTGTGCAGTGCTTAGAAGTTTTCAGATGCTGTGCACAGAGTTGCCTGATTTTTCTCTTTTCTTAAGTTGAGCATTAGCGGGGGCTTTAACTTCCAGTAGTGTCAACCTATCCTGATGATAGCTTCTTACGCTGCAAGATTCATGGCGAGCATTGCCAGCCTTCCCTCCCTTAGTGTGTCCATAACTCATTTGAGTGTAAGAGCAAACAAACTGCTGTAACAGCTCTCTGGACAGGAGTTTGCCTGGTCCAGTTATATGATGCTGCTCTTCTCTCCCTGTGCCGCCTCCCAAACGAGCCTGCGGCACTTTGTAACCACCACTTTATGTCCCAAAAGACGCCGGACCAATAGTTGCTGAAATCCGATGTGACCATAACACATAAATCATCTTTTAAGCACTGAGAAGAGCAGGTGCGGGCATAAACAGTGTCGACGCTGCTTTCTCAATGATGTAAATAATTTATCAAACCTACACACACACACACACACACACACACACACACACACACACACAGCACTGTTTATTCCATCCCAGTCAGTGTGTAATCCTTAGACGCCATTTTAGTGGAGGGCCTGTCAAGACATGCGCACATGCATGCACACACACACCACACAGTCAGTGTTTTAGAGGCGGCCCTGTCTGTCGCCGTAATGAATCCCACTGTGATCACTCTGGCAGTTGTGGTCATCACTCTCTGACCAACGCACACACACACACACACACACACAGATGCATGCATGCGCGTGCATACTCCCCCTACACACACACACACACACACACACACAGACAGACACACAGAGGTCCTGCTGGCTGTCTGCTCATTCATCATGCGACCCCTCATGGAGTTGCTTGTGGGAGTCTGGGGATGCGATGGAGATGGAAGGACTGAGGATGAGGAGGAGGAGGAGGAGGAGGAGGAGGAGGAGGTGTGTTGGTGGGGAAGGTTTGTGGTGGTGGTGGTGGTGAGGGGGTGATAAGGGTGTTGGAGAACGGAGTGGGGGGGGGTCTGAGAGCCTAGGTGAGAGAGAGAGAGAGAGGGATGTGAGCAGACAGACAGAGAGGGATGTGTCTGTACAGGCGAAAGGATACTGTGTTATAGAAGAGGAAGAAACCTCATAGCTCTGTGCCGGGGGGACTGACTTCCAGGCAGAATAGGGGGGAGAAGGAGTTGGGGGGAGGGCACCCATGGGACCAGAGAGAATCCCTCTCCTCCCCTCCACTCTCCCGCAGAAGAAACTAACCCCGGCCACCGGCACCACATAGGTTTTAATCACGCTCGATTTTTAGCCATGCAGAGTCCTGAGAAGATTTATCCCTTTCTCATCTCCTCGCCATTATGTTGGGAGTGTTTCCTCTTCCTCCGTCCGCCAGCTGATAGACGTTAGCTTCCCCAGGAGCGTTAAGTGCATATCTAAATAGTTGATGAGCACTAAGCTGCTGGGGGAAAGTGTCGCCGGCGGCGCCTCATTGAACGCCGCCTCGGAGACACCCAGTGGGACTGCTTTAAACAACCTGGCGTCCCGCTGCTCGGCAACCTGGGAAAGGAGACGGTTCCGAGCCTAGCAGGTTCTTCACCTCCCCAATCTTTTAAGATAATTATCAGAAGACGCAGCTGTGTTTTATTTCATTCAAACGATGAAGGTAACGCGCAGATGAATAGGGTTTTATGCAGGGAGATTCTGAGAAGAGCTTTTAAGGACAAATCCCCCACTGATTCTCTCGCTTTGTTATATATCATCAGTGTGTTACAGTCTATTGTGATGTTTTACTTTTCAGTGATCACATATTCCTTCAACTTGTCTCGGCTGCTTCAGTTAGGGTTTCCTACATCTCCCAGAATACCTTTTGGCAGCCACCAGAAGAAGAGGTGTGATGATTTTGCTGCTCATTTTCCATTTGCCATAAAATGATCTTCTTAACAAGACTGCACAATACCATCAACTATACCTTTAGACTTAAAGCAGCCTATGCTTATGATTATCTCTTGTGGCCACAAAAAAACTAAATGACAACGACTTTTTCTCTTAGAAGCAAAGGTGGAAGTAGACTGACACTGTTTTAACACTACAAAACCACTGAGGAGGAGTTTGGAGTTGATATTTGGTATCCTTCTTACTTGCTGAATCTCCCTGTTCCACCACTGGAACTCTGCCTTTAAGGAGACGTATGTGTGAATGTTGAAAACTGCTACTGTATCTTAGCCAAGTTCATAGATCTGTCCATATGATAAGTGCAAAATTTGCTGTTTTTTTCTTTTTCTTTTTTTACATTTTCCACAAACAAAAATGACCTACAGCTGTAATTTTAAAAAAAATATATTTATGGATAATAACATGCAGGTATGGTGGAATCCATCAAAGTGAAGAACAGATTTGGGTTAATTCTTTTGCAAGTTTTGCAAATGACTTCATCACCATGTAATAATGCAGATCAGACCTACAGTATAACTGTAGAGAAAAGTCTTTTATGTTAGTGCACTCAGGTGCATTTAGGGGCAGTACTACATCTGAAATGTAAAAGTTGGCTGCCAACAAGGCATCACATTTACATGCAATGATGTTAGTTAATCAACCTAAGATATAATAAGATTAAACTCTATTATTTCCAAGGGTAATTGCTGTGCGGGAGTATCAATACAAAGTGGGAAGAGTGCAAATATAAAATCTAAGACAACAATAAGGTGCAAAATCCAAAACTATATACAATAAATACAATGCCAAAATCAGGTTAACAGTATGAATCATAAAAATGTAAGCAGGTTAACAGTAGGGATCAGTCTAGGTGGGTTGCATATGCATCAGATTTGAGGTACAGGTAGTGTAAGAGGTCACACAAGTTAACGTAGGGCAGCAACTAACAACTGTCATCATTACTAATTAATCAGGCGTTTGTCTTTGTCTTTGTTTAGTCTATAAAATGTCAGAAAATTGTTAAAAATGCCCGTCACATTGCCCAACTGCTAATGGCTTGCTTTGTCCAACCAACAGTCCAAAACCCAAAGATATCGTTGATCACATAACAAACTAACTGAGCAAACAAACTCATTTTCACAACTGAGAATCTGAAAATATATATTGTTTGGCATTTTTTTGCTCGAAAAATCTTACAGATTAATCGATTATGTCAGTCCTAAAACAAACCCTGAAGAAATACACTGAACAAACATAAATCTTCTGGAAGGGATAGAGTGAATTTGCTTTTTTTTTGTATTCAAAAGGTTGCAGTTCCTGTAAAGTCAGTAAGCCTCAGGTGTCAGAGCTTCGCACAAGCACCTGAATGCACCACCGAGAAAGTGTTTTCAAAACAGTTACTGCTTGCAAATTACTGTAAGTCACACAATGATGACATAACTTTGAGAAAAAAAAAACATAAATAAAGATGTTCATTGTGGTGAATTATGTATCTGAAGCAGGTGTCAAGTTGATTTTCATTCTACGCTGAAAGAAATGGGAAACCATCAACAGCAGCCTGGAACTGCTTTGCAAAAATAACGAGAAACAAAAAAAAAAAACGATGAAATGGTCCTTTAACTGTATTCATTTTCCTTTCCTTATCTTTGAGTGGATTTCTTTCCTACATCTGTTTGCCATCAAGCAGCTTTCCTGGTTCAGTGCTGATAGTTATATGAAGCATCCTCTGTCACCGTGGTGTAGTGGCGCTCCGAGTCTACACTTTCCAGCTGCTGTTACTGTTGTGTGTGCGTGTGTGTGTGTGTGTGTCCATAACTGCATGCGTTTCCAAGGGTGTGTTGCCGTGTGCGCTTCATTCTTCTCCAGAGAGCTGGGAGTTGATGCCCACACTGTGGCAGCGCAGAGATGGAGGAGCTGGCTTGTCCAGAATTGATGTCTCTTGAAGGCGTTTTGTTGTTGCTCACCCCTGCACCCTAGGGACCATTAAGCTGAAAATAATTGGCTCTGAATCTCCTCCCTTCATCGATCCTTTAGAGTCAGTGAACTCTCCGAGACACAAGCGCCAGCGTATTCAGAGACAGAGAGAGAAATATACACGCACACACACACATAGACACACAAACAGAGAGCCGGAGAGGGAAGTGTGTGTAAGGGAAAAGGAAAAGAGAAAGAAAGGCAGGCACACGAGGGTTTAAACACCAGCAGTCAGCAGCTCAATATAAGGAAGCACATGGCCTTAGAATAGCAGTCACTGGTTCTCAGCGGAGGTTAAATCAAGTGAATTTCTTCATCTCTGAAGATGTGTATTTTTATTTTTTTTTTGGAATGGAGCAGGGAACAGTGGCCTGAACACTTCTGGATACCCATTTATCTCCAGTGACAGTCACACTGGCCTCACATCTCCTCTATTACCGGTACAACACAGTCCGGCCCGCGGCCAACAGAGGGAGCCCATGCTATTCCACAGACATGATGCCATGATGAGGAAAGGACATACCCATCTGAACCAGTCATTCGATACTACATGCACACAAATCTTAGAATTGTCCTAATATTGAGCAGATGCTAATGGACTGCTCATAATCTTATTTCCAGTGCAGTTTAACTTGTTTTACATGATTTTCTTGGAGCAACTGAAAACATAATGAAAGATAGTGTAGATAACAACACTTATGATGTCAGTTAAAGCTGCATTAATTGATTTTTGACCAGTGGAACAAGCTGAAAACACGGTAATAATTATTATAGTTTGTAAGCAAACAGTCGCCTGTTTACACACCCAGCAAATTTGGCATTTAATTGCATCTATTTCTGTTCTGTTTCTGTCCACCCGATGATGCTTAATTTCCAGCGCATAGTTTAGCTCAACTCAACTAAACTCACTTTTGGTACTAGGTCCTTTTCTCTATTTGTTTTCCACTGCAGATAGTATCCCCTCAGTGTAGGCGGGATTCTTAGCTGATCACCATAGCGACGACGCGTGAAACTGACGTGACATCATCTTCAACATGACACTGAATCCTTTCATCGGCAACCAAACAGAGGAATTGTATGGTGTATAGTGTACATAGTGTACGGCGTAGTTTTGCAGGCTGCCAGTTTTTAAAATCTGGGTCGAGTGAATAAAAGATTGCCATCGCTATTGAGCGTAGCTTGGCTATTTAAAAATGGCGGGTTTGTGCAGGATATCCAGTGTTGCGCTAGAGTGACGATTATCTCTGACCAATCAGTCATCTGCAGTGTTTTAACTTCACCTTCTAGTATTGACTCGTCTCGCTTGAAACCTCGACCAAGATGGTACCAAAAAAGTACCGGCACCTCGTACTATCCACAACTTTTGCTAATGGAAAGCCAAAAAAGAGCGTGTTGAGTGGAGCCGTGTCGTACCATGCAGTGGAAATGCGGAACTAGTCTAGTATTCACTGTTCTTTCAGCTCTGGTTTAGTCTCCACCAACTCCTGAGAAAGAAAAACAAATATCCGTCTCTTCAGCTGCTAAATGTTCCAACATGTTCACCAGCTAGTTGCTTATGTTGTTGGTCTGCTGTTTGGTGCTGGGCAGGTAGTGTACAGTGGGTTTATCAGAGCTCCTCTTTGCTGAAAACAGCCGCCTGCTGGGACTAGAAATGGGGTTGAAATGTAGACTTTCAATGATTCTTATTTTCAGGTGATTATACACTCAAGAAAACATACTTATTAATATTATAATACATTTCTGCCAATAGATCCCCCTAAATGCTACACACAGTTCCTTTAAAATAAGATCAACTTTATTGATCACACCCAGGGACAGGGACGTGCAGAGGATGTTAGAGGGGCAGGAGCCCACATTCTTCATTTTTTTCTTCAATTAATTTTTTGAAAATAATAATCTGATGGAATTTGTATACACTAATTTGTGCTTTTTCACATCAATTTATGGTGAAAAAAGTAAAGTAAAGGAAAACACAAAAATCAGGTGACAATTCCAAATAAAAAGATATAATGTAATTTAAATGGAGCAAGGCTTTCAGGCATTCTGTATTGCTTTGAAATATTTATGTTATCCCTGCTGAGTCAACACACATGTAGGCTTGATCTACTCCTCCTCCGTCGTCCTTTTTGTGTCTTTTGTTTGGGGAAGTAACCTCTTTAAATGTGCATGTGGCACTTATTCACATCTATGACACACAATTAATTTTAAATCATTTATAAACCTCTGGACTTCAACAGCTCATACGTGTTTCAGCAAGATTTTTACTCATGTTCAAAAAGTTTGTGCACATTCAAAACACGTCCCACACATCTGTGTAAGAAGTTGTCATATTTTGAGAAAAAAATATTTTGATGCAAACAGTAATTTATCTACTTATTCAAAATAAACACCACAGAAAAAAGGGCATTTTCTCTCTAGGAGGGCAAACGGCAGGTGCTCAAGTCTCCTTTGAGGTCTATCTGTGCAAGTGCATGCACAGGGAATGTTTGTAGGCCACAAAACCAAAATGATGAGCTAAAAGACACTGAATGCTCTTCAGGGTTGAGGGGAGCTGAAGCGGTGGGTGAAACTTTTTTTTTTCCCATTACGAGTGACCCCTTTCACATACATACTTAAAGTAATTTCACCAGTTGTTCATATGAGAAATATTGACTAATGCAGCTTTAATTAACAACAACAAAAACATTACTCAATACCGATTTTCTTTACACGGTAGAAAAAAAAACATCTTGCACAAAGAGCAAACCACATTTCCCTTGTCATGATAACATGACATTGCCATGAACATTAGCAAGTTCATATTTGAACAAGACACTTGTGCAATTATCACTTAATTTAACCATTTCAAAACTCAGCATTACATATAGCTCCTTCTTCATTTGCTGCAAAGCGTGTCTTACGAAATTCTCGGAACGAGGACTCAAACAAGGGGTTGGATTAGCAGCCATAGCGTGCATTCATCTTCAATTACCTCCTTCAATCTTCATGTAGTCAGGTTCGGATTTAATTAAATCTATATCCATCTGTCTTCATCATTTCTGTGGTTGCGGGAGGAATCCACGGTGCCGGCGTTCCCGCCATCAATACGGGCGGATGAAGGCCACTCTCGGTGAAGAATTGATGGCCACTGAGGACACAACAGGGGGTGTTCATCTTCAGTATCATTCACTCCCTCTCTGGCCTTTACAATGCAGAGTAGTTCATCACCATGAATATGGAATATATTTACATACCCTGTCCATCCATAACGTGACACCAAGGTAATTAGTTCTCTTCATATTCATACTTCAGAGATGACATGAATAATAATCCTGTGTCCCCACCATTGGAAATAGGTCAGGGATAATTGAATTTGTTTATCGTATTTTCTCCCATTAAGAGTAATCAGATAAGTAGTGGGGTACGGCCCCGTGACAGAGTCCTCCACCACTGATGAACCATCACATTAATTGAAGTTAATGGGCAGAGCGGAGAGCGATGGGATGAGAGAGCGAAGGAGGGAGGCTGCATGGATGAGTGCATCGAATGAGTGGCAAAGGGAGGGCCGAGTTCATCCCCCTTGTTCTTCCAGGCCAGGACGAAAGGCTGCGTATGCACAGGAGCAAGCTGGGTAATCACACACAAAAACGCCGTCATTAAATATTTACTGAGATTAACTCTTCACAAGCTCCCAGCAAAGTATCAAGGCTGTCCAGCGCCCTGTGGGAATAGTGCATTCACAGTCTGAGCTCTAAAGGATGAGCTCAAAACACTCCGACACTCATGTGCGGCAGTCCACAGAGCAATGACTTTGTTCCCGGCATCATCCCAGTTCAGCCATGCGACTGCCATGACAATGTTAAAATCTGCAAACTATCTGGAGAAAAAGTTGTGTTCATGCCATGTACACTACTTTTTTTGTTCTATTGTGGCAGTATTTTTAGAGCACTACGGAGTGCATACATTTCTCACCAAGAATTCAGACACCCATGGTGGACAGCGCTGTAAATGTAATGCAGCACAGAGTATTAAGTTTCAAGTCACAAAGTTGCTAGCTTTATTAGCCGACATGTGGTAACCTGTTTGTTTAATCTATTTTTACATTTCTATAATACCTATGTTCCTATAACAGCTATAATAGAAATGTCAGAATGTAATAGTTTTGAATGACACAAAGATTCATGAGAATTTGGAGAGTAAAAAAAGGGTCATTGATCTGAAAGTTAGACAAACTCTGGCAAGAGGATCATTACAGCTGATGGATTTTTGGCTTTGTGGTGGATTTGTAGCTAGCTATTACAAACTTTAAAATATTTGTATTTTAGTATTGATATCAATACATATTGTATTATTATTTATTTTCCTTTGTCCAGTCTGGCATTTTGTGGTTATTGTCTTTTCTTTTCTGTTTGTCTTTGAATGTGGGTTGTGTATGTAGATGTTACTTTTTTGTGTGATGAAAATGAAATACAATAATAAAAAAATCTTAATATTTGCTTTTCAATATTAAACACTAAACACATGTTTTGCTTTAACACTGACAAAGTGACTGTACCATCATGTTGATGCTTTTGCTTCAACAACAAACAATTAATTAACAAACGAATTAAAGGTGGAGTGATTCTGTAGAAAGAATGTTGATTCAATACCCAAATTCATTAGTAAAAATCCCTCATTTTCATCCATGTATATTAGCACTAATTCTTTAGCCATTAAAAAAAACAACAGCATTTGTTATGTGTCTATTAATAGGGAGAAATGCTGATTCTGTGATGTGATCGGTGGTTGTCAAGTTCATTGTCATGCAGTGTACTGTAAGAAGTGGGCAAAGTCACAGTTACGTCACCCACCGGTTTGTGGACTAGTATTTTGAAGCCTCAAGTTTGGTGTTTGGGCCGTCGCCATCTTGGTTTTTGGCTGTCGCCATCTTGGTTGTTTGGAACCAGAAGAACTTCCATGAACAGAAAACATACTATGAAAAGGTTAGAGTTTTAAGACAAAAACATGGACAACTCCCAGACCAGATGCCATCAGACGCCCTAAACCATACCCTTCTTTATGGTCTATTTGTCTCCAAATGGGATCATAATTTACTAAATAAACATCATGCTGTATTGAAGAAGACTTTAAACTAGTGATTGAAACCATAAACTCATGTTTACAATGTCTACTGAGATAATAAATCAAGTGAGAAGTAAGCTCATTTTCTTTTAGACTTCTATATAATCAGACTTCTTTTTGCAACCAGAGGAGTCGCCCCCTGCTGGCCATTAGAAAGAATGCAAGTTTAAGGCACTTCCGCATTGGCTTCACTTTTCAGAACCGGACCAGGCGTACACACAGTTTTCTAGAACCAGCTGCGGGTGATATGATAAGGTGAGGGATGTAATCTTGTAAAGGTCTTTGCCAATTTGCCGTTTACGCAGCAGTACATTTTCAATCAAGTTGCGGAAAGAAGTGGTCATCATCAGCACCTATGAGGTAAGCTCATACTACCCCGTGAGAAAAGTTTGTATGTGTATTTCTACCATTGGATTGAACCGAGAACTTTCTCCTTGGCTTAATCACTCTTTGAACCCTCCATGCACTGACCTTTAAGAGCACAGCCAATCACAGGAAGTGTACACACAACTGTAGAGCTTTACAACAGATTGTATGCATCTCTGACACAATAGGTTTATTAGAAAGACATTATTTGAGGCACAGATCAGAGATTCTTGCCATCATTAGTAGGACCACACGCAATTTTGAGAAAGCACCATCAAGTGTGCTGCAGTGGTTGGAACCTTAATGGAAAATGCTACAATTGACAGACACAGCAAAAGAGCACATCTGACAGAAACTCCAAACTTTGTTGGCAAAAATTAGACGGAAAATAAGTTTAAGAGTTAACTGACAAGTGTAGAGCAGAATCTCCAAAGCAATGACCATTTAGAACCAAAGATGCAACAACAGGGGGAGAAAATACCAGGGAAATAAGCCCAAAAGTGTCTGATGAAGCTCGGGAGCTGTTAAAAATTCCAGACTTCACCACTGTAGTTACCTGCCAAAGCCAGGCAGAGGAACGCCGCTGCCATAACAAGGCTTGACGGGGATCTCAGGAAGCAGCAACACACACAACAATCAATAGGCCAGCCTCGGAGGAAGAGCATAGGGGGGAGCCAGACTTCACAACCAATCTCCTCTGAATGCATTAGAGCGCCTTGCTTCCACCCTCACTCTAACATGGCTTCATCTAAGTGAGAGAAGCGCTAAAGAGGAAGAGCGTGGTGACAAGTCGTATGAAGAGAGGTAAACCACTGACAGAGAGAGTTCTTTGTGGAGCTGATCTGTGGAGAGAGCTAGAGCTGCACTCCTCTACTCACAGCAGGCTCTGCAACGCTTCCTGGTGGCTCTGTCACTTCCCCTCAGGCTTTGTCTGTGTGTGTTTGTGTTCTTATGTTTCTATTCTTGTGAGAACCACTTTTAGACTTTTGGATAAAGGACATGTTGGCTGGGCCTCAATTTTTCAAGAATTCAGGGGGCTAGTTTAGGAGCAAGATGGAGAAAATACAAGTGAACTGTACACCTTGTGCTATGATCAGAATAGATAAAAAATGTAGCAGTCATCTAAACCATATTAAACAGTGCTATGGTAATTACTGCCCAAATTTAAGCTTTAAAAACTCAGCAAATCATCCACCACAGAGGGAGGTGGTAATTGTCACTTGGCCTCATAATGATAAATGCCATGTCACTGCGTTTGGCGCTTCATTGGGTGGTTCAACCCAAGCCGCCGCAAGCAGTTAAAGACGGCCCTTAAAAGTGTATGATATCCCAGCAAAATTACAACATGTGACTTTGATGCTTAGTGTGCTGTATGAGATTTTGTAAAATGTTATACAATAGTATATCTTGGGGGCTGGGGCATTTTCAAACCTGGGTTGTTAGTCCAGTTAAATCAGACTCTGGTTTAGTTTTCCCACTTCTGAACTGAACACAGCAATCATACCCGTGTGGACCCAACCTGCCACACGAGACCCTTTAGAGGACGTGGTCTGGAGTGGTTCCTTTGTGTTGTGTGTGTGTGTGTGTGTGTGTGTGTGTGTGTGTTGGGAATGTGATCCAACCTCAATCTGGCGTACTCTGCAGGTTTGAGTTAAATGGCTCCCACAGCCAGGTGCACTTTGCATACTGAGATGTAGATGAGCAAAATCAACAATTTCAGTTTCTCGTTCATTCTGCTTGCTCCAGCACTCATGCTGCTGCTCCTCCTAGTCATGCAAAACAAATTAAGCAAAGACAGAAACACAGCGCAATGTCGTTATAGTGCCACAAAAGGCCGTTCAGTCCCGTCTCCTATCAACACTCAACACTGATTCCTCTTAAACATGACCACGTTGTTTCTGTAACCTGGGCTAAGTAGTTGCCTAAATTTGACCAAACCTTAAAGGGACTGTTACTTCTTACACGTATAAATCAATCCGGGTCGGTGTCCCATGCGCGCTCGTGTGTGGCTATGCTGTTCAGACAAGACTCCAGCACAAACTACACGGAAGCACCAAATCCGCAAAGTTATATTTAGTGAAGCCCGTCTTGCAAAACAGTGTTGGCCACGGTTGGAGGACGCGGGGGAGACCGTAGCTTTGGTCTCCAGGGCCGGAGTCTCTGCTGTACTCTGCTCCTCTGCCTGCTTGCCTTCAGTCACACACCGCGCTTGCTATTTCGCTCCACTCTCACGTGCATGCGTGTATACTACACACTGCAGGAGAGTACAGTGGACGTTTGTGCAGAAATAACTGCTGCAGCTCCTCCAGACCAACAGAGGTTTCCCGTGTCTTGTGAAGTGAGGGGGCGTTCCGCAGCGAGAAACGTTATCGTCTCCGACCAAAACTCTGGTGTCTCCCCTGTTCCCTCCGGCTGCGGTTGGGAGGCGGGAAAATGCAAACACTAGGATCAGCAGTGATTCATGGAGAGACCTTCGTCTGGTCAGCTAACATTACTGCCAAGCAGGTGAAATATAGAGTGATATTGTGGTTTTAGCTGACGTGTGTCGCCTCACTGTTTTGAGTGATGCTCGTTCATGTATATGTAGAGCGAGCACAAGCGAGAGCCCGACGCTGACTTTCGTTGACTTGATGGCCACAGGTGTCGCTGTTAACAAGCATTTCTTACAAACAGTCCCTTTAATTATAGATAAGTGAGATCAGAGAACACTCGCATGGGTCATCTTGGAAGGCACTGAGGACTCGTTGTCTGAGGTAATGCAGTAACCGCCGCATGACCCAGCAAGCATAATGAAACTGACAAAAGTTAAAGGTGGCGTCTGTAATTCTAATCCTATACAATTTTTGTCAAATTCAGTGAATATCTCCTCGCAGTCCATTCTGTCTTGCGCTGACAAAAAAAGAAAAATCCAGTGTTCATACACAACCCTGGCTCTGTAAATGCAAGCCTGCATCAAACGGACATTCTAGGCTTCATTTGAAAACCTCAATAGAATCATTGAATGTAAAAGATAATTCGGTTCAGCACTAGCAGCTCGGTTCGAGACACTTTTGTTTGTTCCCCATTTACAGAGCCAGGGCTGTGTACTGTAGGTATACCAGGTTTTTGTCAGAGCACGCACAGAACGGACAGCAAGAGGACTGTGAGGAGATATTCACTGAATTGACAAAAAAGTGTATTATTGTATTAGAATCACAGACTCCACCTTTAAAACTGCGGTCGGTAACTCTGAGCAAATATGTTAAAAAGTTATTTTTTTATAAAACTGTCACTATATCCTGACAGTAGTGCATGCTTCGCAAATTTTGTGAGCAGTGATTGACAGCTGCTATAGAGACGGCTGGGCTCTAAAGCAGCTGTCAGCAACCACTCACAGAATATAGTAACAGTTTTAGAAAAATAACGTGAGTGAATGTCAAGAATCAGCTGATTTTCACACCACATGGAAATGAATGGAAACCAATGATGATGATTGGAATGGTAGAACAAATACATAAATACACATGCAATCTGAAACTGTAACATTATGCATTCATAAATGGTCGGCAAAAATGTGAAGTATACACTTTAGTTGAGGAGATAAAACTCCTTTAGGAAACACTAAATGTGTGTGTGTAATGTCAGATTTACATGTGATGTACACCTATTTATGGCTCTGTGCTTACTGTTGTGTAGTGCGGTGTATGTACAGCGACCTCTCTGTAGCAGGGTGGTGCAGAGTTCAGTAGGTTGCTGTCGGTGACACGGGGGGCCGGCGGGTCCCCGGCGGTGTCGTCTCACCCCAACGTCACCTCAGGGTGACCTCTCCTAAGTAATTACCCCTGTCACTCTGTCACCCCACTCTGTCCCCACCCAAACAACATCATCGCTGTGACGATGGATAGGTTGATGCTACTAATCACTGGCTGCCCTCTGGACAACATGCCTCCCCGGTTCTCCTTCATATCACCTCCCTTCTTATACAAGCTTCTGTGTTCTGCATCCTCACAGCGGCTCCGCTAGTTTATATTTGCATAATTTTTACCCGCTAATTGTAGTAGAGGAGGATGACCGTGTGTTGGATGGTCATGGCTGCTGGAGGTGATTTTAATGGGGGAGACACCAGATAATGGCGGTGCCCTCTCGCCCTGGTTTGTGCCCGAGCCTCATTAGGGTGATCAGGGAGTGCCAGTCAGAGAGAGCTGCAGCTGGGGTGAGAGGGCACAACACAGTACACTTATTTGTCTGAGGATGAGTGTCATGGAAATATTTCATTATGGTCTGCTAGCCTTCCAAAACTTTTTTCTTTTTTTTTTTCTTTTTTCTAAAACAGTAATGATGTTAAAGAATTGCTGCATAATGAATTTATTTGCACAAACTGAAAATGGACATTGGGTGATTCACTGCAATGGACTATTATCATTATCTCATATTGATTTTCACTTGCATCAAAAGGGGTGTTATTTCATAAAAAGTGAATTGAAAGAGGACAAGAAAGTACACAGAAAGTAACCAACAGTATGACCTCCAGCCTTCAGTGGTTTTTTTTCTTCTATTTTTCTCGTGATTTTTCGATCAGGTCTTCGTCCAAAAGGTCAAGCAAGTTTTAGTGATATTTAAGCCAATAAGAAGTTGTCTAAATATCACTAAAACTAAGCAGAAGAATGTTGTCACCTCGTGTGACCAGTCTACAGTATATGGCTAGCTTGTCTATGTCTAACTAGTTGATGTGTCTGTATGGCTAACTCCTATGCTGGGCTAACCAGTCTACAGTTAACAGATCCATTTGGCTGAGGCGACTGTGTGACTGAAGTCCATCTGCTGATATCTAACACTCCTCAATAAGAAACAAAACACCCGTATGCTGCACCATACAACAGTGAATATTGAAACCTTGAACACAACAGAGGAGTGTATTCTTCTGTGGAAAAGCTGAAGACATTTCAGTTGGGAGTGGTGGAAGTTATCAGGACCGATCGAGTCCCTGGCCGGTAGCGAGATACTGCGTGGTAAGGCCCGCAAACACACGTACACAAAATACACACACACAGATCTCTCTAACCGTGTTTGAAATGTATCCAGGTCTTGGTGGCTACATTTATCCATCAGAGAGGGTGACTGCATCAGTGCTGATTTCTAAAACATGATGTAAATAAGCGAACTGAGGCCTGTACTACGAAGCAAGTTCAACATACCCAGGGTATCTTCTCGTTATCTGGCTTCACTAACCCCAACAACCGAGATCACGTTAAGCAGTCCTAAGGTGGTTATCAACTCGGTAAATCAACCCAGGAATGTAGCTGCTCACAATTACCCTGCCTCTCTGCCCCTTACAGTGTAAAATTCACCATTTTAAAGCATTTATAGATGAAAAAGCCAAGTCAATAATCATGGTCAATAATGAATAGAATAGAATATATCTTTATTGTCATTGTACAAGTACAACAACATTTAAATGCAATCCTTAAAAAGTGCAAGAAACATAAACAATAACGTGCCTCTAAAACTATATAAAAAAAAAAAAAATAATAAAAATACACATACCATACATAAGACATTCACATTCTGCAGGTATTGCACAACTCATATCATTATTGCATAGTGAATATTTACCAGATGTTCAAGTTTTTGCTGTGTTTAGTGCAGTTATGGCTCTGGCATGAAAACTGTTCTTTAATCTGCTTGTCCGTGCTTCCAATGTCCTGAAACGTCTGCCTGAGGGCAGCAGTTCAAAGAGAGAATGTCCGGGGTGAGATGGGTCCCTGAGAATATCCTGTGCTTCCCAGAAACAGTGGGAACTATACAAAGTATGGTTGATAAGTATACTTGCCAACCTTGAGAAATGATAGCCTAAATGATGCTGATTAATCACAGTGCCTTTATAGGCATTCATTTGGTTACCTATTTTTCATTTATTGATTTGCTGGTTGGTTATGCTGCTTGAGCTAGATGTCCTGCTCAGGGTATTTGTTATTGCAACAACTTTTGTTAAACTAGGTGCTCACCTCCAGTCAGATTAAGAGGGTTTACTTGGGATTGTGGCACGCATTATAGGCTTTATAGTTGTTGTAATTGCAATTGTTGAGTGCAATATTGTAAGGAATGGTTACAGCAGTGTTGTGAGTATTTTCTGTAAACTCTTGTGCATTCCCTCCCCTAGTCTGCTTTGGCTTGTTATTTGATGTTAGTTTATTTTCCTTTTTCTGTCTCCTGTTTGCAGTCTTTGTTCACATGGTTTGCAGGCTGCTTGACCCGCAATAACTCCTGCTTCATACAGCTGCAGCCTGTTCTTCAATTAGTGCTGTATATTTTACAGAAGATTTCTATTTTTGCAAAACTTGAGAGGTGGAGAAAATAGGTAAGAAAATTAGGCCTACTTCTGATACTGTATATTCTTTGAGTAAAATTCCCAAGGTGGTGTGGTCGGTATTAGCTTGTAATAAAATATGGTAGAGTTCTCTCTAGACTTACGCCCGGGACACACAGGGAACGTCAGGAGTGTCAGGAGGCGTGTCAGCTGCGTGGCTGCTGTGTTTCTCCTGCTGCAGCTGCTGCTGTCAGCCCCTTTCTTTCTACATAGTTTGCCTTTTAATTGCCATTTAATTTCATTATAAATATCATTTATGTTTATTTTAGACAGAGAAAGGTTAAGAAACGTGTGGTAATTTGTAAATAATAGTAATAATCAACAATTAAAACTCCGTACTATATTCATTCATGGAGCTCTCCAAGCCACTGCATGTTCTAGAACACTGTCCGGCACGTATTTCAGAATAAAAGCCTTGTGTTAACAAATTAAGGAATTCTGTCCACAGAAAAAAATGCATGAGGGATTTTATGTCGAAATGAAAGCAGGAAGTGTTGATTTAAACCTCATACTTTATCAATTCATGGAGCTCTCTAAGTCACTGCATGTTCCATAACACTGACTGCTCATATTTCAGAATAAGTGTTAACAAATGAAGGAATTCTGTCCATAGAAAAAACGCTTCTTCCCCAGTTCCCTGGGTTAAATGCAGACATCATTTCAATAGCAAGATACACACAGAGTCACTTTCTATACAGTGCAGTATACATGCAGACCTACACACAGTCAGAACCAGCTACTCTTGAGTGTATTTGATAAGAAGATAGGCAGGGAGGGAGATGCTGTGATGTTGTGTGAGATCAGAAAAGTCCTCTCCCTGGTCAAGATGCTTGTAAACTATTTTTGATCCAAACAGACAGACGTGGAATGGTTAATGTGGATCTCTTTTTGTTGTTCTTGGACAGCACCTCTCACCAGCTCAGAGAGAAGAACCCTCAGTGGTTAAGGCCAAGTTGAACAATAATCAGGCTCCTACGGTGAGGTTATACAGCCCTTGAAATTAAGTGGGGAGTGTTGGAAGGCATGTTAAGCTTTGTGTGGGCTGGTGAGAGATTAACAGTTGGGGTGAAGCTTGGAAGCTCATTGTAAAGTATGATATATCATCATCACTGTGTAGAAATGTGATAAACGAAGGCGGATGGCATTCAGTAGGTAATGATTACATGCAAACTAGTGGTCAGTTTTATCATAATTCACTTCAGTTAGATATAATTCTCTGCTCTGATTATTGGAATGAAGCTGTGAGTGAAAAGGTGGCTAAACTCTGTTTAACGTGCGTTTACCCTCAGTTACATCCTAGTGTTTGACATAGAAGGGAATGGGAGTATACCACACGCACACACATGTACACACACCAAACTGATTTATTAAAAGCAGGGGGTGATGGAGGCGTGGTGGGGTGGGGGTAAAATCGATGGCTGTTCCCCCAGCCTCAGTCAGCGGAGAGTCAAAACGCTGTTAAACTCCAGCCGAGCGGACGCTCTCCCTAACCAACCAGCCTCACTCTCATTGATTTTTTATTTAGCTTCCAGCAGTGATATGTCTTCCAATGCGCACAGAACACACCGAGTCTCCACAGCCTGTCAGCACATAAATCAGGCCCCATTGAGCCCGGCCTTGCCCAGTGTGCAGAGAGCAGTCTGTTAACAGAATTAAACTCTTACTTAGTCCCGCTTCCAGAGAAGCGAGGGTAGAGGCGAGTGCAGAGCCGCGAAACGCTCTGACAGCAAATCCAACGCTCGTGCACTGCCAGGATGAGACTACGCCTTGAAATGAGTTTGCATTGTTTATCTGTTTGTATGCAGGTTAAAGCTGCATAGTAACAGTCAGTCTCCATCAACATTTGATCATTGTCTCTGTAAAATCTTTCGCTGCTGTTGAAGAACAGACAGCAAATGAGTGTCCAGTTTCAGACTACACACTATAGCTACATTATGCACTAATATTGTCTGTTATACGGTACATGCTGTGACAGATGTCAAATAATCAGTGAGTCTCATGTGTTGTGTTCTCTTAAGCCATTGTTGGGAGAACATCATGTAGTAATGACAGCAGGAAGAGCTCAGTGCAAGCAAAACCAAGGAGCTGGTGGTTGATCCGAAAAGGGCAAAACCTCCCCTGACTACACCAAGGAGTGGACATGGAGATTGTTCAGTCTTACGGGCACTCAGACAGAAAATAGCACTGCACCTCCACAAACCCAACCAATCATTTTGTGATGTGAGCGTGACAGTTGGACAAACTGATCAGGACGGCTGGCTCTGTTCTCCGTCCTGCACGAATGGGACAAAAGCATGACGGCTAAACCACCTGGCTTCATGTACAAAAAACCATATCATATCAACTATTATGAAATCTCTCGGCAGCAGCGATAGGCGGCTCTGCTAGCTGTGAGTATGCCTTCATTTCTGGTACTCATTGTATTGTGGGACAATTTTGTCCATCAACACCATACGTTCAAAAATGGAGGAATTTGGCCCAAAGTGGGTAAAAGCACTCACCGTCCACCCCAGAGACCAATTTATAGTTCAGTCCCCGCAGCAGTGCTCCTGGCTTGGCGAGGCGCTCCATCCATCATAATGACTAGTGTTTGTGGGTGGGAAGACAGTGAGGGATCAGGTCTTTATTGCTGCACTAGTGACTCCTACTGGTTGGTAAGGGTGCCTGTGTAAAAAAAAAAAAAACATTACGCCCTTCCGATGAAGCTCTTCACTGGGAAAAAGAAGCAGCTGGCAGGCAAGAATAACTTTAGGAAAAGTGTGGAGTAAAAAAAAATTTAGCTTAAAGGTTGAATCCAAAAGGTTGTGAGATGCAGCTGAAAGCTCTGAAAGCTAGTAACTGGACCTTTGAGCATAGATTATTTTGTTGCATATAGTTCTGAGTAGTCTTTATGCATTAGTTTTCACTCAAACTCAAGTATGTTCTGCAAGAGGAATTTTTATCTTACTACTTTTAGATACAAAGGACCTACTTTTTGTTCCATGATGTACCAGAACACATTCCACTCCTTTTCTCATAAACTTCAGAGATCTGCTTTGCCTCTGTGGAGTCTCTTGACTCCATTTAACTAGCAGTTGTTATTATTTTTGTACCCGGATCTCATGGCAATCTTACGCATCCATTGGGCCCATAGAGCAAGCACAGCAACGTTTCCTTTTACTCCACCTCCCAGCCCTCGGTCCAGCCGCGGTCTGGTCTTCATTCACATGAACAGAGGAAGGGAAATAACTCTGGATTTGGCTGTGACATTTTACAACTTAGAGGACCTAGTGATTTAAATAAGGATTATCCAAGTGTTCATACTGGGAAGTTGATGTAACACAAAATGATCCACTGATTTACAGAGGTCTCTTTCCCAATGTTAGTCTATGGGGGAATGTTTTTTTGGGCCCAATGGCATCACGTGATGGACCTGGAAGTTATAATTCCATGCTAAGTTAATGTTAATGACTCCAGCTTCATAATTAACATACAGATAAGAGAGGGGTATTGACCTTCTCATCTAGCTCTCATCAAGAAAGCGAATAAGTATATTCCCCACCATGTCAAACTATAAGTGTATGTCTGTACATTTGCCGTCTCTTTTGGTTGGTCTGAACACAAAGAAAGTGTTCTTAGAAACTAATAAGAGCTAAAAAAGTAAAAGAGAACAAGTATGGTAACCTAACCTTGGATTATCGACTGATTTTTTTAAATTTCTTTTCTATGCTCTCATGATATTAATTAAAATATATATATTTTTATTTTACTGTTTCCTTGGTTGTTTATTTGTTCCATTTTTTCATCACTATAACCTGGAACTATGCAAGAAATGCAAATTGTATTGTTCATGTAAGAGGCGGACATATGGTGAGATCTCTGGAATAAAGGTTTTAAACAACAGTAAATACAAGAATGTGTATCATTGCATACGATTAGTATTTGTTTGCCAATTAAAAAGGGATTTTTGTTGTCTTGGTTGTGCTGCTTTACAGAAGATAAAAGAGGGGGAACGGCAGATCGGATGCGGCTAATTGTAGCTCTCCTGTTCGTGTGGCCTTGAATTCACGCACAATGCACCAAGCCCCACTGTATTATAATCCTTTCACACAATGTTAATCACGTCCAATGTCAACATATAAAAATAAAGCTCTCAAATCTCATCAGATGCTCAGTGCAATGCAAAAGGTACAAGAACAGAAATAACACAAATAATGTCAGGTCTCACAATGCATCCTTGGTAAAGACATAAGGTGATGCTTTTACGAATAAAAGTGCATGGCTCCAACTATGACCACAATAGAGTCCAGTCGTCTATCAGTAGCTACCAGGTGAAGGTGGGCTATCCTGAAACATTACTTAAATAGAAACCAGGCAACCATGATAGTAACACAAACACTAGACAGTCGAGAGTTGATTTTGATCCTGAATTCAGCTGTGGCAATTGCTGGACATAACTTCTTGATTGCCAGTGAGTCAGTGAACAGGGGAAAAAGACAGGGTTAGTGATGAGAGGACTATTAAGTAACCCAGTTGTGTTGTTCACCCACCTCTAGCAAACCGACTCATCATCAACTCTTTTGGTTCACCTACAACAACACCCACACTAATTATTGTTCAACTTTTTCTAAAAGTTCTTCAAAATAACTTGAATTATATAATAAGCTTTTTACCAAAAATAATATATTCGGATGCAACCGTAATTTGTAATCACCAACATTTACTGTTTAATTTAATTACATTCTTTTTCTCAGTAACTGTAACTGATTACAATTTAACTCTGTTAACACTTTTAACTCTGTTACATGTAACTAGTTACTCCCCAACGCTGACTGCAGTTGTTTAATGAGCTCAGAGGGACCTCAGTGGAAGTAAAAAGAAAGTAAAAATAGCAGTACCTCAAGTGAAGTATATACTATTGGGTTGTTTAAAGGGCGGGTCCATTACTTTTCATTTATTTTTTGAGGTTTTTATATCATTCTGTATCTTCCCAGTGATGTTCAAATCTGAACATATGTAACATTTTGGTCGAAGTAGGCTACGTATGTTTTGGCACCAAATTGCTATTTTCCCAATCACTTCTAAAAACGTTTTCCCACATAACCTAACACAGGTTTCTGCATGATGATGTTGCTACACATACAGTATATACATTTATCCTCATCCATTCAGTGTGTATTACGTACATTAACTTAGATGGGGTCGACGTTCTCCCAGTTCAGAGAAGCAGACAGGAGTACCAGTATGGAAGCTATGTACTGCTGTGGACGCCAAGTTAGTTTGGATCCATTAACACAAACAAACAAACCGATCGATGCAGCGGTAATCCAGCAATCACTTTTTTTGTCAATGGATTATGGTGGCTTTAAAGACAGCAATATAACAGCTTTAGTTCCCCCTCGGAAAGGGCTGTGTAATGGCAAGGCCAAATATTCTAAACTTTTTTAAAACTTACAGCTTGACTGAGCTGATTATTATTCAGAACCTTATTGATTAGCTTACGTTGGTAAACTACTTCACTGCTTCTTGCTAACAGATGAGTGGGCGTTTTCCATTTAAAAAAAACAGAAAAGAATGCATATGTAGTCGACCTTTAATCTATACACTGCACCATATTAACCAATATATTTTTTTTAACATTGAAGTTCGGGAAAATCTTTCTTTACTCAGCGTCTCATATTAAAACGTTGTCTGTTGGGACGGTGGTAGCACAAATTGAGACTCATGGTTGAGAACTATAGCTTGACAAATTGCCCGGGTCCAGGAGTTAAGACCAAGGTATTAGGTTACCAGCTAGATATAGGTCTGTCTCAGGGCATGGTACATAACTTTGTTGAAGCATCAATAAACATTCAGGAAACATTTCTAGTTCTAATATTGATACAACTGCCACCCACTGTGTGCACAGTGGCCCAGGTTGTAGAAGCCTCGAGGCTTCTGTTTGACCAGTGTACAACACGGCACACTGTAAACTCAAAACTTTGGACCCCAGTTCCTCTGGTTTAAAATGCAGGTAAAGTTCCCTAAAAGTTCCTAAATTCCTGGGAAAATTCCTGTTATGGTAAAAGAGATAATTAACCCCATCGGCTGAGAAGAACATTGGTATTGCATAATCCTGCAAAACCCCTGATTACATTCACTGATGTTTTTTTTACATCCTGACATTCCTGATTGTTTTCTGTAGATGTAGTTGCCGTATGGAGATACATACGCCAACTACAGTATGGTTAATATCAGGGAAGGACCATTCACATGGTTTGCATGCCTGTGATGGGCTACAAACTTCAGTCCACCTCGACACTAGTTGAAGCAATTTGGGTCTTGATGAGAAAGGACTTAACCCGTTTAAATTAGTCATCAATCAGGCAAATCAGTCATCAATCAATAGAGGAAGTCCAGAAACAAAAGCAAAATAAGGATAAAAAGTGACCAGAAAATACAGGCAGAGAAAGTGTGTCTAATCATTGAGAGTATACTGAAGCTCACTACACTTTTTCCTCCTAATGATTCACTTTCCTGGTACTCAGGCTGTTCTGCAGGGTGGAGGGTCATACGTCGGCGGAGTCCGAGCCAGAGTGTGAGCTTCTGTCACCCCAGCAATCACTAATGGAAGTCCCAGCACCCCCCTCCTCCGCCTCCCCCGCCCTTCAGAGCAAGGGCACTGTTAGCACACATGTCAAGTCCAGGATGGAACAAGAAGGACATTCTGGCAGAAGAAAAGAAGGGGGAAAAGGACCAGCGGCCCATTTGCATACGCCTGTGATCCTAATATATACAGGTTGCCAACCTCCGAGGTCGGAGTTCATCCCGGTTGCCGGGGCAACTGGGCTGTTCTCCCCATCACTAGCTCGTTAAAGAGCTGCGGGAATAGGAATAGGTCCGCCAACTGTCCTCATCGTGCTGTGGCCATGTCTGTATGCGACCCCACCAAGTAATGAGGACCTCCGCCATGACGGCCATGCACACACACACACACACACACACACACACACACACACACACACACACACACACACACATACATACAAAAAGAAGCATGGGAAATAGTATCTTTTACAAGCTCTTACACACACAACAACAACATGCAAACCAATGAGATAACAATCTAATGCACATGTGAACACTCACATGGACACGCACACACACAAACACACACACACACGCACAGTCTTATCACAGACTGCAGTGCAACTAAACGTATAAACACACACATACATGTATTCAAATAACACAAACCAAACCAAACGTATCAATAAGCATGCAAGAATGCAGGTATGTACACATGCGCACACACACACACAACTTGTAGCCTAGCGACACACACGCATACAGACACACGCACCGGCAGTATCTGGCGTCTAACTGAAAAAAGTATTTTTCAACAACTCATCTTTAAACCTTTAACCCTCCCCAAAAAACAAGCTTACAGAGCGAGTGTTGCACCTCTCCGTGGCTTTCTCAGCATCAATTAGCATGTTTTTGTGCAGCTGAGCGTTTCCTCTAGTGGGCCGAGGTAAATAAGGAGATGGAAATGAGGTCCGGCGCTCTAATCCAGCCAGGGTGCAGGTCTCACAGTAATCCCCCCAAGAGCTGCTTGGCCTGGGGCATGCAGAGGGGTAATCCAGCCCCCTGGGACCTCATCCACCAGCCTGCTCGCACACACACACACACACACACACACACACACACACACACACATACACACATATACAAGTGGAGAGAAAAATGAGAAATACAGAGAAAAAGAGAGTGAGGGGAGTAAAAAAAAAAAACAGCACAAAGCACCCACTGGCTGCAAATGCAAATTTTGGCGACACATCCCGATAACAATGTCTAAAATTTCATTAGCAAGTGTTCCAGGTATTTTTTTTTTAAAGTTATGACTTGAATAGAAATGGCAACATTCGACAGATTTCCCTCAATATAGCAGAAATAAGTTGCAATGCCTAATTGAAGGAAAAGGTTCTTGGTTTAGATCTGCCTCAGATTCTTGATGCATTTATTGAAATACATAACAGTGATTTATCATGGCCAACCAGGGAACTTCTCAACCACTACATGAGGATGTTTGTGTTGAGCTTGAAGGTTCATATGTGATGTTTCTGCATGTTTGAGTTCATTTTGGTGCTCAGATATGAGATTAAATAGCAATATAGTTGTATCATCCAGGAATCTAATTTATTCACTTCAAGAGAGCTGATGTACATGGATGGTATTGTGTTTAATACCATCAGCTGTCTTTGCAAATTGTATTTAAACATGTAATTGTGTTTCCAATAATACTTTATATGCTCTTTAATGACATTTTTATTAAATTTTTATTGAAAACAATGGCAACACCGGGAATACATGTAGCCCCAGCCAGGTAAATATTCACCTGATTGGTTGAATTTCTGATCTTTTTGATCAGAAATACTTTGTGTACTATAATAGGATAATAATATAATAATAATAATAATAATAATATATTTGTTCTTTTTATGGGGTTTCCAATAATAGAATTGTGAGGCAAACACTGAATACTTCATAATTTGGCATAAAAATAAGTTAAATTTGACTATATTTAACCCAGAAATATCAAGCACTTTTCATTTAAATCTCAAAACATATGAACCTCCAACAATCCATCCAACGCTTGGCCCATTCGGGATCACGGGGCGGATGCTGAAGCCGATCCCAGCTGACATTGGGTGAAGGCGGGGTACAAACACCCTGGATAGGTCGCCAGACCATCACAGGGCTGACACATAGAGACAGACAACAATTAACCTAACCTGCATTTCCTCTTTGGACTGTAGGAGGAAGCCGGAGAACCCGGAGAAAACCCACGCTAACACAGGGAGAACATGAAAAGCTCCACACAGGATGGCCCCAAGCCAGATTCAAACCTGCGACCCTCTTGCTGTGAGGCAACAGTGCTAACCACCGCACCACCGTGAATCCCCTCCAACAATCCATAACCCCTAATTTTAATTTTCAATAATATTTCTAGTGCTCAAATAATATTTGCCTCCTCATTACATCCCCATATCTGCCCTGAGAAACCCACCTGTGAGCACAGACAAACCTTTATCCATCACACGGTAGCACTGCTGTAAGTGATGTCCTTGTGCCGCTGCTTGTTGATTGTACAGTAGTCCTCCTCTGTTTTATATTCATTGACCCACTCTCACCTGAGGCTGCTGACAGGAGGATCCGTCCACCGTCCACAGGGTTGGAGGCACGGCAGGCAGGCCTGCAGGGCAAACCCATAGCATGAGGTGGACGATGTGGCCGTGGGAAGGCCGGCTTTACTTGTGCGCACTAGCCGGCCGGAGAGCAGGCATGTGCTTCAAGGCAGTGTAAACAAATACGGGTAAAAAATTTCCATATGGCTCTCACAGGGCCAGTACGCTGTCAGTCTGCTGTAAAACACCTAAACAGTGTCCAACAGCATAACAACAGTGTGTGACAGTCAAACACAAATATTTATGGTGCTTTTTTCCTCCTGTGGGCATGCTGATCTGTGCATACGCTCACACACCATCCATGATACACACATGCAAGCACCTTTTATTGACTTTTGCACAACAGCCAGAATGCTGCTCAACATCAAAAGAATTATTCATTTTTGCGGGGAATTTAACCTGCTCCCTTCCACCTTTAGAGGCCAATTAGTACCTGTAGTGTAATGAGGCTCGACAGCATGTGAATGTTCCACATAATTAACACAAATGGCATTAAGCAACTGCGGTGCAGCTTGTCTGTGAAAAAAAAACAAAAAAAAAACGGATCATAAGTCTGTCAGGTTGCCTGTGTTGTATTGCATTAGCGTAACCAATTCAGAAAAACAGTGGAAATCGAGACACGGAACGAATCACATTGACTTTTGTCTGACAGGGCTGTGGGTGAGTGAGTGCGTGTACAGATTTGTCAGGTTACTGAGCGATGTGTGTGTGAGTATGTACGTTGTGTGATTGTGTGGGTCCGTGGAGAGGTGGTGTGACTGCGCTGACATGTGTCCGACAGCAAGGCTTCGCTCGTGGACCTCTCTCTCACACTCCACTGGCCTGGCTCCCCTGAGCTCCATGCATAATGCAGCGGGCCGGAGACACCGCCCCGCATGATAATGTGCGTGTACAGTACACGCCTGCTGTGTGTTGTGTAGTGTGTGTGTGTGTGTGTGACAGCAGGAGAGAGCATAGCTGGCATGGCTGCTCAGCATAACGGTTGTGTGTATGTCAGCATGTAATCCACAATAGCATGCACTGATACTATGTTACCAAGTATTTTTATTCAACACACAGCTGGGGTGTATAATGAAGTGAAACATATCAGAAGAGTGATACATATGGTAGAACTACATATGGTTACATGTGTGCACAACCACACGTTTGAACCAAAATCGACACAGTCTGACGTTAGTGTGTGTTTGTATCCACCCCTCAGCTGCTATAGATACACACCCTAAACACATCCTGGCAATTCCTGAAAAAAAATTCCTAAACTGAAAGAAATATCAGACTCTCCTGGACGCTGCCTGATATCTTGATAGACATGCATAAAAAATTAAACAGTATCATGAAATATTCCGGAAAGAAGTACACTTATCTAGGAACTGAGGTAAACAATACCCAGTTGGCAGCATTGCAGTTAAAAAGCAATGCCTCTCCAGGATTAACTAAAAAGAAATTGCCCATGGTGCTGCATGTTATTTATTTATTTTATTTAATATTTATTTGCACAGAGACAAGTACGTAGCATAAACCAGTATACCACACACCACAGCATTTATAGCCGAAACATATTTTCAATGCCCATCCATAGATGGGCCTTTAAAATACATCAAACTCAAGAATGAATACACAAAAACTGTACAGAACACAAACTCAACAATAGGTATGTACATTAAAAAATACAACTATTTTGTATGCAAAAAGATATTTTTTTATTTGCTAAAACAAAGGGTGTACACAGGTTAACAACATACTGAAATATATTAAATGTAGATGTGCATGAGGGAAGAGTATGTATCGTGAATAATCGTTGTAGGGAAGCAGCTGTGTGGAGTCAGTTTGGGCATAAAAATATTTGAGGCATGTGTGACGGAAGTAATAATAGAAAAAAAAAGCAAAAGGACTGCCAGGAGAAACGGACGAATGAGTAAATAAATAAATAGAAATGATTTACGATTGTTCATGTTGCAGGAGATGTCACTTGTTGTGTCATTTCTGATTCAGCACTTGAAATTAAAATTGAGGAAAAATGTATGATTCTTTTTTCCTTATAACATGTTCATGAACAATTAAAACTACCAAACCCTATCAAATTTGAGCTGAAGCAGTTAAATTACAGCTGAATCTGATCATATCATCGATGTTGAACTGTAGTGTATGTTGTCGTTACACACTGATGACAAATTGCGCCTTCTCTCAGGAACAATTATCCCTGCAATAAAGGCTGCAGCCGAGCTGAGAAAACACAAATAACACTGAAATACTGCTTCTCTCCACTGCATATCCAACAGTAGTGACTGTGGTCATTATGGCTATATATAGCTGTGCTGCTTGTGGCCTTCATTAGGCCTCTCATTTTGTGGTAGTAAAGGGCAGTGTGGCTCCTCCACACTGCCCTTTTACTCTGTGGCACCATGGAGCTGTATGCAAAGGAGGACCCAGACTCTCCTAATAAAGGCCTTCATTTGGGCTGGAGGAGAGATGAGCTGCCAGGCCTGATTCACACCGTAATTGTTATGGCATCATTATGGAATGTCCTTTATGGATAGCTTGGGATAATTTAATTCTTGGTAGAGGGGTCAGATATGCATAAGCCAAAAGAGTTGAAGGGTACTCTACCCCAATCGAGTCCATGTTTCAAGTCTGGCTGACATGTCCCCAGTGGAGGATTTGACATCCGATGTACTAAGTAGGCTGGCAAAGTGCCCCTGGCATCAGGGCACCCAGATGGACGTGGTTTGACCATGATCAAAGCTCAGACACTGTCCTCCATCACCCTGAAGGACACAACCGCAGGCGCCTGGTCTCCTCTTCTCTCCCCTCCACCCCCCTTTACCCTGCACCCACTTTCTTGTCTGCCTTGAAACAGAGCGGCAAAAAAGAAAAAAACAGGCAAAGACTAAAACTTGAAGTTTCTGGAAATTTAAGCCAAAACAACATCAAAAATCTGATATAAAAGCAAAAGTGGGAAAGCAGGCTTGACTGCGTGTTTGAGAGATATCAATAGTCTGGTATTGTCTCAGGCATGAGGGGGGAGGAGGGGGAGCAGATCAGAGAGCCGTGCCCAGAGAGGGCTCAGTCTGCTGGGGGCAACGCTTCTGGCAAACCCCCTTACCCCTGCTCTGACCTGGAGGATGCCCCGGCCGCTGCACGCTCCAGACACAGTGGGCAGAGAAGCCGCGCTGAATACCAACCAGCTGCCGGCTTCAACACAACAGCGGTGGAAAACAATACAGGGGTGAACTGTTGTAAATGTGGGATTTTGAACACTATCAAAGAATGTGAGGATGAGATGATTTTAATGCGAGATAGCCACCAAAAGTACCTGCAGGACTGGCTGGTTAGAGGAGACAAGCGTATCCCTAACAACAGTTTAAATTCGCCAGCATTGGGCTGCCGGCTGCTGGCAGTTCCCCCACTCTGCTCGCGGTGTGAATGATAGGATACAAGCTGCTTCCTTGTATCGACATGCTGAGCAGCTCCTCATAACAGATCACATCAGTCATTTGGGTTGAGGCAGGGGGAATGGCAGTGACAGCCTTGTACCCAGGTGTCTGAGCCTGACTAGTCCCATTATTAACATGG
The DNA here is from genome assembly GCA_916701655.1 of Sebastiscus albofasciatus. Classification (NCBI taxonomy): domain Eukaryota; kingdom Metazoa; phylum Chordata; class Actinopteri; order Perciformes; family Sebastidae; genus Sebastiscus; species Sebastiscus albofasciatus. The sequence continues at coordinate 161,326 of CAKAOI010046772.1, forward strand.
TCCTGGGCTCCTTTAACAAGACCCCGAGTATGAGCACGCAGCTCTGCCGTGACGCATCTCCCTTCAGTGCTCCCACCCCACCACCCCCAGCCCCAGGGGCCCCCAGAAGCAGCCACGAGACCCCTGACCCGTGGGCTCGACACTTCCTGAAATGCCACACGGCTCCGGAGACCTTTCGACTATGCTGACTTGTATAAGGAATCAATCACCCACTCGCTGTCTGGCCCGCTGGGTCAACTCACCGCCAGAGCCACAGCTATCGACAAGCTGACTTACAGTGTAGAGAGGGGCTCCGGCTTTAAACACAAGATCAACCAACCATGTCACTGCTGTCGAGTGAAGAGCCAAGAACAACAGTCTTGTTTTTGCATCACGATGCAGTTAACAAATACTATGCCATATTCTACGGCAAAATGCATGATACGTTTATGATGACAAACGCGTGGACACGTCTGTGCATGCAGTTTTCCAAACAGAACCAAGTGTGCGTCCGCTGTCTTTGTCCATTAACGTTTTTTTGGACAACGTCCAGCCTATTATTCTCCAAAGGAGATGGCGGGGTCCCCGCTCTGCTGGCCTGCTCAGCTCCTGTATGTCAGTCCTGGACTGGACCAGCCCTCCTCCGCAGCGACCAGATGTACTGCTTCTTTGTTTCGGATTATGTGCAGCTGATGTCGAGTCAGATCCAGTTCAGTCAGGGTGCCTGACCTCACACATGAAAGATTTGATGCAGTTTGACTACATTTATTGTAGACTGAATCAATAGGACATTGGGAACCTGACATAAGTCTACATTTTAATCAGATTACACAGAATTGGTACTGACCTTTAAAGGGACTGTTAACTTGTAACTTCTTACACGTATAAATCACCCGGGTCGGTGTCCCATGAGCGCTCGCATATGCGTGCTCGCGTGTGGCTACGCTGTTCAGACAAGACTCCAACACAAACTACACGGAAGCACCAAAACCGCAAAGTTATATCTAGTGGAGCCCGTCTTGCAAAACAGTGTTGGCCGCAGTCGTAGTACGCAGGGGAGACCGTAGCTTTGGTCTCCAGGGCCGGAGTCTCTGTTGTACTCTGCTCCTTTGCTCCTCTGCCTGCCTGCTTGCCTTCACTCAGCTCGCTCCACCTCTACATGTGCATGCGCGCACACTACACACACTGCAGAAGAGTTAGTAGCTCTGAGAATATCTAGTGAATGTACAGTGGACGTTTGTGCAGAAATAACTGCTGCAGCTCCTCCAGACCAACAGAGGTTTCCCGTATCTTGTGAAGTGACGGGGCTCCGCAGCGAGAAACGTTATCGTCTCTGACCAGGTGCCGGTGTCTCCCTCCCACCGGTCAGAGACAATGCACCGGTTAAATAGGTTATCGGTGCATACGCGGTCAAATAGAGTTGTGGATGGGACAGAGAATTGGGGGACGGCAGAGGCATAGGGTCTACCGTTTACGGACCACTTACATCTGCTTCGCACTTTCACTTCACGCACGAGCAGATCTGTTGCTTCTCCAATTTGCTGAATCCGCCTTTTAAATAGCAATGTGCCAATGTGCAGGCACACCTAGCTTTAAAAGGGCATGGGAGATAACACTCTGATTGGTTTAGTTCCTGTTATGCCCAAAACACACCTAGGATTAATTAAGAGATTACACACAACCCCTTTGCCCCTTAAACCTCACTTTGCGCCCAGATTATTAGGGCCCAAAGATTTCAATGGAGGGGCAAGCGAAAGAGGTATTGCATGACTCAGGAGAACTTTAGTTTCATGTGATATTCAGAGATTCTGTTTTTCACTTTGAAAAGAACTTCATTTTGGGGAAAACAACTGAATTCTTATTTTTTTTGGCATGAAAACTGCGGAAATTATTACTTACCAGCAGCTTTAATCCGAAGGCCCCCTATTGGTCGAACTCTGTAGCACCTCTTCATTACCACATCAACTAACTTCACCCCTCTGTTTTCCCCTCCCACATTGCCCCGACCTCAACTCCTCCGCGTGGCCCAGCTCAGGAGGAGTGCAACCCACTCCAGTGAACTCCTCTGCCCCACCTCCTCCCCTCCACATCTCCCTCCCTCCCTCCCTCCTCTTCCCTCTCTCCAGCTCGCACTTCTGCAGAGCCAGCCGGCCGCATCGATTTCATGTTTGGGCTGCCCACATTGATTTTCATGCAGGTTCATGGATCATACCGCTGCTTCCTCCATCTCAGTAGTACAGTGGGAGGCAAGGAAAATCGTCTTTGACAGTTGCTGCACAGAGATGCAGCAAAAGGCCCCTGCAGCCCCGCTTTCACCCCAGCTCACTCCTCTAGTACCTTCTGAACTGCTTCCATCCCCACCTAAACCTGTTTCCTCTCCATCTCCCATCTGCCCTTCAACACCAGCATCATCTCCAGAGCCCACAGCCTCACTGCCATATGGTGGGCATCAATTGCACTTGAGTGATGAGAGGAGTTGGGATGGTTTCACTGCAAATGTGGCTCCTGGGTTCACTTTTGATAAATAAGCGGATTAGTTTAAATAAGTACTTACACACAAAATAACCCAGTTGAAATGATAAATTAATGATAATAGAAAACTTCACTTCACTTTGGACATTTCATTGTTAGTTTCAAGGGGCTACTCTCAAAGACTGTAGGGTATACAATAGATGCTGAAAAAATGGTGTCAGTATTTCACCTTCCAATGAAATCATCAAACTGAAAGATTTTTTTAACATCTAAGTGTATAAATCTAAAACCCTATTCAAATAAACAATAATGAAAACAATCAATGCCCCTATGTGTAGAGTAAACCAACAATATAATTGTTCTGAGCCATGTGTAAGGATCTCTGTAAGGTCGTACTGGACAGCTACTGGCAACTGAAGTGAATTTACCAGATGAATAACTGATGACAATTATAATTTATTTTAATTCAACAACACTATATCTCTGTGATTCAACAACACATTTAATGTCTCAGTATTACTTTTTTGTTTATAAAGATGTGTGTCTCACTAACGCAAATTATAATAATATTCTACTATTTTGGTACCGGAACAATTTTGTTTAAAAAGAAGACACATTGGGAAGTATGGTAAGTATAAAATACATGTACGTACTTCTCTCTACATTCTTTGCCTATGCTTATTGTCCACTGCTTTTCAAATTTTAAGAGAGAGGGGATCTCTACTATTTAGAAGTGCTATTTTAACATAACATAACTTGTCATTTTTATACGTTTTAGGTTGTAGCAGGCTCTGTTTGAAAGCTAGAGTGAAGATACTGGCATCATATGAAACTGCAAAACCTAAGGAATCCATTGGTACCAACTATGTCATTCTAGCTTGTTGTAGAGGAACGCTAAATAATGCTCAAAACTTGTACTGAAATTTTCAAAGGGGGCCTTGACCTCTGACCTCAAGATATGTGAATGAAAATGGGTTCTATGGGTACCCATGAGTCTCCCCTTTACAGACATTCCCACTTTATGATAATCACATGCAGTTTTGGGCAAGTCATGCGATTAATCACGATTAAATATTTTAATTGATCGACAGCCCTAAT